>OZ017787.1:14781871-14812851 GCA_963969325.1 Lycopodina hypogea
CAGCTGCACTGGCCTCTAATAATGGATGCCCAGCTGCACTGGCCTCTAATAATAGATGCCCAGCTGCACTGGCCTCTAATAATGGATGCCCAGCTGCACTGGCCTCTAATAATAGATGCCCAGCTGCACTGGCCTCTAATAATGGATGCCCAGCTGCACTGGCCTCTAATAATAGATGCCCAGCTGCACTGTCCTCTAATAATGGATGCCCAGCTGCACTGGCCTCTAATAATAGATGCCCAGCTGCACTGGCCTCTAATAACTGTGTTTACTAACCGGCACTGTCGTTCCAGATTATTAACCTTTTTTTTTCTTCCTAATGCTGGTTTATATTTCTACTTCGTGCTACAGAGCTCACAGTATATTTTAAATTTTCAACCGTTCATCAAGTTGTGTGTGTATATATGTATGAACATGCATTTATCCTAATCTAAATACTCATTAAAGTTGTTGTTTTTTTAATCTAATAGCCATTGTAACATCAATTACTTACAATTTTGTGCACAGCAAGGACAACGATTTTCTGTGCAAGTGTTTGGGAAGTCCAGGGGCTATATTCTGGAGGTCTTCAATGGACATTTCCAGCTGCCTAATCTTGGCCCTATAGGTATGTGCATACACATGTTGCACTAGCTGTCTGCCCTTGAGGGCCTATATATGGGTACACACATACCCTATGTATACAGTGTGTAGTGCATGTCGTAATGGTTGTCATGGTGTTGTCAGGAGCTAATGGACTGGCTAGTCCTCGTGACTTCCTGTCTCCCGTGGCGTGCTATGAGGACAAGCAGGAGAGCTTCTCCATCATCAACAAGTATCAGGGTTCTCTCTTCTCTGCTGCTCAAGTAATCCCAACTTAATGTAGAGCTCTTCTATAGGTTAGGATTAGGAAAGAGGCGCGCGCGCACACACACACACACACACACACACACACACACACACACACACACACACACACACACACACACACACAATGCTTAGTGTATGTTTGACTCTGGGTGGGAGTTTGTTTTGCTAGGCATGGTCGTGTGTGTGTCTTGACTAGCTAGCAAGTTGTAAGTGTGATGCTGTCCTGATGTGTGTGCATGTGATGTCCCCATGTACTTATTGGCATGATTGAGACCACTGTGTGGTTGGGAGTTGAAGGAAGAACTCCTCGAGCATCTCCACAGAGCAGGTCTCCTCAATGACAGGAATATGGCAGTGAAATAGCAAGGCCATTTGGTGTGCTGCTAATTCTCTTCCTTCTCCAGTCAGTGTTCTCGCCTTGTTCTATTTAGAGATGGGACTCTATTTGCTCATGTGTGTATAATTTCATTGAATATTGCTGTTGATGTGACACCTGTGATAGACACAACTGATACACATGGTAAGGATCACTAGTTTTATAGGTCTACCTTGGACATTAGTAATGATTGCTCCTGTTAGCATCTTTTACCATTCTCCATGTCAACCAATCCTATTTTTGAGTGTGTTATACTTGTACTGTGTCTGTGTTTATTTATATAGGACCACTCGCCTTTCGATGTGGTTGGTTGGCATGGCAACTACTACCCGTACAAGTACGATCTACGCAAGTTCATGGCAATCAATTCTGTCAGCTTCGATCACCCAGTAAGACCACGCCCACTTATTGTGGTTGGTTGGTTATTTAGACGTGCCTTGCCTCCAATGTCCAGGACCCGTCCATATTCACAGTGCTCACCTGTCCCAGTACCAAGCCTGGGGTAGCCATTGCTGACTTTGTGGTGTTCCCTCCTCAACGCTGGCATGTGGAGGAACATACATTCAGACCTCCGTGGTACCACAGTAAGTGAGACTTGCCACGCCTTACCTAGTATTACTCTGCCTGGGATGGTGGAGCATTTCAATACATACACAAATACACTCACACGATATACAAGCCTTCATGTGCCATTGGTAATCCTCTGGTATACTAGCCTGTGCCCCATGTGTCATTAGTAATCCTCTGGTATACTAGCCTGTGCCCCATGTGTCATTAGTAATCCTCTGGTATACTAGCCTGTGCCCCATGTGTCATTAGTAATCCTCTGGTATACTAGCCTGTGCCCCATGTGTCATTAGTAATCCTCTGGTATACTAGCCTGTGCCCCATGTGTCATTAGTAATCCTCTGGTATACTAGCCTGTGCCCCATGTGTCATTAGTAATCCTCTGGTATACTAGCCTGTGCCCCATGTGTCATTAGTAATCCTCTGGTATACTAGCCTGTGCCCCATGTGTCATTAGTAATCCTCTGATTACTAGCCTTCATGTGCCCCATGTGTTTTGTATTAGTAATCCTTGACATGTAGAATACAAATGAAAACGCTTTAATCTAGAGAGAAGACCACACCCCTATCCTTTGCTAGGATCTGCTATCCTTGGCAACTGATGAAGAATTGTGTATATATTCTCTGTAATTCAATTTCTTAATGTTGCCACGCCCACAGGGAACTGCATGGCGGAGTTCATGGGTTTGATATACGGAACATATGATGCTAAAAAGGAAGGTTTTGTGCCTGGAGGCGCCAGTCTGCACAGCATGTTGACTCCCCATGGCCCAGACGCTCAAGGTTTTCACAAGGGCACTCATGAGGAACTCAAGCCTGTGAAGAAGGACGGAGCACTGGTGTGTTTTGTGCCTGAATCCTCATACACTGGTTGTCAGGGGGAGCATGTGCTGGTTGTCATGGGGAGCACTACAAGGATGGTCATGTTTTGTTGTTTACTTGGTTGTTTTGTTTGGTTGTTTGCACAGGCCTTCATGTTTGAGACGAGTCTCAGCATGGCTATGACCAGTTGGGGGATGGACACTTGCAATGCTCTCGATCAAACTTATCACACTTGCTGGCAAGGGCTAAAGAAGAACTTTGACCCTTCTATGAAGCCAGCAGTGTACGTTTCCTCACTAAGTCCTATCGCAGTTGGTATAACTGCTCTCTCTCTCTCTGTGCCCACCACTCCAGTTGTTTGTTTTGATGCTCCAGCTGAGTTATGGTCAATTATTCCATATTAGTCAGTAGGTGTAGTTACCATAGTCACCTCATGTTCAATATTGATATCCTAAGGGGTGTCCCCTAGACCATTTTGGTCCTCCCCTCGTGTTATCATGTGATGATGCTTTAAGTTATTTCACTGTGTGCCTAGAATTTATAGTAGGTGTGGTGAAGTGCTAGTTGTGTTGTCATGTGTGTCTGTCTGCCTCCTCTCCTGCAGATGTGGCCACACCTCCCCAACTGTGTAGTAGCTGCCGCCAGCAGCTGTCTCTCTCCATAAGGAGTGACTGAGCATGGATGCCCAGCTGCTGTGTCATTACATACATGTGTGATTTACTTTGAATAACAATGTGTAACACAATACAATCACAATTGAGTTGTCATCAGATTGCTGTGATTAAGTCGTTGATCATGTTGTGTCAGGTTACAGATTTGGATGTCTTCTTCCTTCTCTCCTGGACATCCCAGTTGTACACTCGTGCCATGCCCACCTCCAATGTGGTGATCTGGTCTTTGATGAAGTCCAGGTCAGAGTCCACAGTCTTCAGAGACTTGTTGGCTGTAGAGAGGTTGGAGCGTAGCAGAGTGGCTGCTTCCTCTATGGGATACTCCAACATCACATTAGCCTGTGGGGTGGGGTGGGGGAATTATAACAAGTTCCAGTGAAAATAAGTAATTAACTTGTTGGTATTAATCTTCAGGGATAAATTGTTGCCATTGAGAACAATATGCCACCAGACTCAACAGAAGATGTTGACATAACCAGCAGCAAAACTTCTCCCCCTCCCCCAATTGCCCTGAGGGCATGAGCCAAGTCTGTCCATGACCAAGCCACGCCCACCTACCCCAAGCCATAGCATGACAGTGTCAGTTGGGGGAACTTCAGCAGTTGCATAAACACCATCTGACAGCACAAAGTGGGAGGAGATGGTCTTCTTGTATCCCTAATAACAAAGAACAATCAAAATGTGTCAGTCTTGCGTGTCACACCCCTTGCTCTGTGTTAGGTGGGTGGGTGTGTGCACCTTATTAGCTTGTAGGAAGTCAACCATCTCCAAACACTTGGTGATGTCTGGAATCTGACCTCTCAACCTGCAAACAACAAATATCACACAACAAATATCACAACAAATATCACACAACAAATATCACAACAAATATCACTCATCACAGACATCACACATCACAGACAAATTATCACTCATCACACAACAAATATTCATCACACACAACAAATATTCATCACACACAACAAATATTCATCACACACAACAAATATTCATCACACACAACAAATATTCATCACACACACACACACACAACAAATTCACTCAACACAAACTCACACAGACATGCACATTTATGAATGAGAATGTGTGTGTGTGTATATATCTTTTGATGAGTGATACTTCTTGTATGTGCGTACGAGTGTTGGTGCATGCTACACCCCAGTATGTAAGAAGTTACACATAAACTCCAACAAGTACAGACACATAGAGAGTCACAGCAGATGAGTGACCTTGTGCTATACTGAATTTCAATCCTTTACCTTTTTTTCTTGAGCACCAGGTTGGCATCCATGAACTTGTATTTGCGGTACACCTCATCAAATCTCTTCATCACTACTTCAGCTGAAGAATTCCCTGGCTCCTTCATGAAGAGGTCCACATTGTCCTGCATATACATAGAACAGAGTATGACCACACACTGACCACACCCACTGTGACCACACCAATACAGCGACAAGGTATCCAGAGACATCTGGATCATAAGAATGAGCCCCCACACCATCCCTTCTCCCTGTACCAACCACCCACACCATCCCTTCTCCCTGTACCAACCACCCACACCATCCCTTCTCCCTGTACCACCCCCCCCCCCCAGTCAGCCACACCCCCTACTTTAAGTGTTTAAGTTAAAGTGGTGGAAGTGATAAGTTCTGAGGATTCATTCACAACTCAGAGTCACTCACCACAAACACTGCCTTGGGAATTCCTCCAGTAGTGCTGGACTCACTCTCCTCAGAAATTGAGGCCATTGTACAGTCCTACCACCAAGTACAGTGCAGATTCTGTGGGCACCAGCTAGGAGTCAGTGGCAGGTTGTATCTCTCTATAGTCAACCCAACACTACCGAATAGACGACCTTAACCAGTTTGTTGAGCATATATCTATTTTTACTCCAAGTTCCGTCCAACACGTGGCAGAATAAATTACCTCTCGCTCCATTCTTAAACTGGAACTAAACAATATTTTCTCTCCGTGTGCATTTAGGAAGTAAGAAGAGTGCTGAAATTAGATATTAAGTAGATGAGCAGCTTTTCTGTGCAATAACAAAGCAACCCCCCCCCCCCCCCCCCCCCAAGTATTCCCTATATTTCCTTGCATGATTGTCAAGAACAGCTCAAACCAGTAAATATTCATCATTTGAATGAGAGCGCTTGTTTTATTCCATTTTAGTGAAGTTCTTGGATTGTAGCTTCCTCAGGTTGTTTCAGGCAGCTCTCCTCATTCACCTTTTCAGTGGAGCTTGTCTTTCTGTTGATCTGGGCAGGTTGGTCAAAATTAGGGAAGGGTTGGAAGGCAAGTCCCTTAAAACTCTTTGGGATGCTTACCCAATTCCTCCAACCCCCCCCCCCCCCCCCCCCACCACCACAGTATCTAGCATATCTCCCTGCTGAACTGTTTTTATGACTAGTATTAGTCTGAAAGAATCCTTTGAAAATCAGGATCTCTTTTCAAAGTTCTTTTCAAGAATGTTGTAGCCCTGAAAAAAAGGACAAAATTTCGTCAGTTTTAAAAATCTTTTTTGACCAGTGGAGGCTGAAAACTTATTCCATATAGAATGTTTGTACCTCATTGCAAAAGAATGCAGGACTCCCTGCAGGTTGGTTTACTTACTTTATAACTTTTCCATTCTTTTCTGGTGCACAGAACTGCCACACAACTACCAAAGTGGTGCCAGGAGCTTAAAAAAAAAACTAAAAAAAAATACAAAATTCTTCAATTAAAAAAAAAATCATTTTTTATTTGTCTATTTTGATCACTGGAAGCTGCAAACTCCTGAAATGTTTTACTTCATTGCAAATGAGTACAGGCTCTCTGCAGCTGGGCAACTTTTTAACTCTCCCCAACCTTCTTGTATGCACTGAAAAAAAAGAAAAGAAAAAAAAAATTTTTAAAGGGGGGAAGAAAAAAAAAATGAAGGAAAAGGAAGCAGAACCAGCATGAATGAACCTCGGACTTTCAGCTAGGAAGCTATTTGTTTTCAGGCTTTTTTTTGTTGTATGGAACATTTGATTTCACTTCCTTGCCAGTGTTGCTACTTCTTCCAATTTTGATCATCCTGCATTACTTTGACACCCCTCCAAAGTATCCCCATCAATTTTTAGCCCAATCCACCAAGTCATCTAGAGGAGATAGGGGACCAAGTTTTGTGACAGACACTAAATTTACTGAGTAAACTTGGTTCCTCACTTCATTCTGGAATTGATAACAATGAGATATTTGACTACATTTATATTGTTGAGGAGAAAAGGAAGGGGGGGGGGGGGGGGGGGGGGTTAGTATTAGTATTACTTTGTGTGTAGAATATTATCAGATGTGTAAGGTCATGCAGAGTGTGTGACATCATTTGAGGGACCTTCACCACATGCTTGCTCCATGACCATGTCTGTCTCTCATGATATACCCACCATTAGTTGTTGGATTGTTAGAGTTGCATCTGGTTGGACTTCTGCTTGGATAGCTCAATTAAAAGCTTGGCTCAGAGAAGAGCTGATGTCTGACCAGACAAGGTGGCCTTTTCCCGCTTCCTTCCATTTCTCCCTTCACATCTTGTCAATGCACATCTTCAACTTTCAGGATTAGGTTTCTAGCACCAACTCCTTCATTTCATTTTTTCTCCCTATCAAAAGCTAACAAGCTATCCCATGTTTGGGTTACTGACACTGCATTTTTTTTGGTTTGTTTTTATCTAAATATAAAAACGAAAATCTGTGTGCATGTATGTCCAAGCATCACAGCCAAATGATTGAATGGATTTTGATGAAATTTGCAGGCATGATCCTTGGGTACCTGGCAAGGTTTTTCATCCAAAATAATCTTGAATGTGGCACCCCTGGTGGGGAAAAATGGAATTCAAAATTTTTTTATTTTATTTTTTAAAAGCCTTCAAAAACTGTGGCTCAATGGTTAAAGCATGCACAGGTCTCTGAAGCTGAAAGTCAGTGGTTCAAACCTGAACTAGGTTGATTTCCCCCCCCCCCCTCCCCTTTTCTTTCCTTTTTCCCTCATTTTTTTCCTTTCCATTTCTCCTTTTTCCTTCCCACTTCTCCCTTTTCCTCCCATCCTTCCTTCTTTTTCCCCCCTTCTTTCCTCCCCCCCCCCCTTCTTTTCCCCCATTTTTTCCTCCAAATTTTGACATGCTCGAATGCTTAAAAAAACATTATAAAATTGGTAGGTAAAATAGAGAACACTCAGACATACACAGACAGAATTTCTTGCTATTTAATGATTAGGGACTGGAGTAGATGTTATTTGTAGATGTTGACTCAAGTAGATATGTTATTTATTGATTTGATACATTAAATGTAGATTACTGGCCTGAGTTGGAGGAAGCATACTTGCGCACACATTCAAACATGTAATTGTAATCAGGTAATTGATCATTGGATTATTTATTATTGTGTTATATTGCCATTCCATTAGAGGGAAGCCAACACATTTAAAGGAAGCAGATCTCTGCACAATGTGAAGTAATCTTGAGCAGTGTTACAAGAAGTAAAATATTTCCCATAAGCAGTGAATTTTGGAATCAAATTGGGAGGGGAAAAGTTTGAGTAGGAAATTGCCAAAACCCTAAAATAATTGTGAATTTGCAGCAGGAGTCAGGGATCCCAGATAAAATTGAATCAGACCCAGCTGCCCATGTACAAGATGAGAGAACTAAAAGAGAAATCCTTCAAGTTCCTGAGGAAAATATTCATAAGGCTGCAGAAAGAATCGTACTCCTTACCAGGACACCTCCATTCCAATTGCCACTGTTCTTGCAAAGTACACCCGAAGAAAAAATATCTGTGTCTTGACCACCATTATTTCTGTAAGATATAACATCTCAAGGAGAACTGGAGTGGAAGTGCCCCATGATCAAGGAACTAGCCTGAGACATCAGCAGCACAGAGAATTTCTGGCTAGAGAAACCACATGGTCTAGAAATAATTTCATCTCTAGGAAAATCTTTCATGAGTTCATAGTTGAGAACAGTAGTCATCTAATTCAGAGGTGAAAGTATTGTTCTTTCTGCCAGCCAATCAGAATTATGAGCATGTTGGATCAGGTTTGGATACACTGCTTTCTACAGCTCTGATCTGATCTTAACAGTAGTGCCAACGCCATCTGGAAGATTGATCATGAAGGGGATTTCTTGGTCACATTTGGGGATCTTGCCATCTCATACTTGCAGCAGAAGTTTTGAAAAGATTCCAGCTTCTTCATCTCCTCTCATGCCTTCACATGGTCCCCCTGTTATGGACATACTTTGAAGATGTCTAACAAAAAATGAAAAAGAAAAATTCAAACTCAGACCACATGTACGAAGAAGCTGCAGGAAACCTAGCGGCAGCATGCGCCCTTTTCAGGGCAGGCAGCATTAGCTTTCAAAAATGCTGGTGTCAACATCCTGCAGCTGAATATCAAAGGAATAATATCAAGCAAGCTGAATATCATCGAGCAGCTGGTATCAAAACATGTAGTTTGACTCATTCTCGTCCAAGAAACCCACTGCACTAATGCAGCTAAACTAGTTCTCCCAAACTATGAACTAGCAGGATTTAATTCAAGCAGGAAGCATGGCCTAGCCACGTTTATGCATAAAGATCTGCGATGGACCCATGAGGGGGTGTCTTCTAATCACTTGGATATTTACTGGCTACACACAAGTATTCCTGCCTCCCAGCATATATGCAGTGACTTTAACTGCCAGCACACGAGCTGGGGGTATCAAAACAACAGCGGGAGTGGAAATTGCCTTGTCCAATGGGCTAATCTCAATGACCTCAGCCTCCTATATGATCCAAAGGAGCCATGCAGTTTCCACTCAGGTAGATGGAACACTGGAACTAACCCGGACCTGGCATTTGCAAGCTGTACCAAGGGTCATCTCCTTGACAGACGTGTGCTCGGAAAGTTTCCAAAGTCCAAACACCAACCATCACTGATTCTCACACAGCAGCTCATCCAACCAATTCTGAGCAAGCCTGTACAGTGTTGGAATTTCCGTAAGGCTAACTGGGAACAATACTGTCTGATTACAGAAGAAACCATTAAGGACCTACCACCTCCAGATAGCAATGATGTGAATCAGACATACCAGGCTTTTTGTGAATTGCTCATCTCAGTGGCAAAGAAGACTATCCTGCACAGATATCGAAAGACCTATATTCCATGCTGGGATGAGGAGTGCAACAGCCTCTACCACGCCTTCCAACACGGTGCCCTGGAAACTGAGACCAAATTTGCCTCAGAGAAATTACTTTCTTCTCTTGACCAGAAGAGGCAATTCCGCTGGGCAGAGGCTGTAGATAACATCAACTTCAGGCATTCTAGCCACAAAGCATGGGAAACAGTTAACCAACTGACCGGCCAGTCTGCACCTCCTTGCAAATGCCCCATTTCGGCAAACTCCATTGTCTCTGAACTAGTGAAAAATGGGGTATTCAAGAACAAGGACCATGAGTTCACCAGGCTCATGGTCAGGGAAGTTTCAGACCGATGGAGGGCCCAAAGCGTAGACCTTGATCTTTCAGGAGATTTGCAACCGAGGGACTATACTCAGCCTTCCAACAACTCAAAACTGGCAAAGCTCCAGGGCCAGATAATATATGCCCAGAGCTATACTCCATGCCAGTGACAAGCTGAAAGCCTGGTTCATGATTTCCTCTCCTCCTGCATGTGCCACCTGGGAATCCCCAAGATCTGGCGGAGAGCCATAGTTATAGCAATCCCCAAGCCTAACAAGCTCTTGAATAAAGCTAAAAGTTACTGTCCTATCTCTTTACTTTGTGTTCCATTCAAGATCTTCGAGTGTCTCATCCACTCACCCATAGAGCTGGTCATAGACTCTTAACTACCTCCTGAACAGGCCAGCTTTCGTCGTGGTAGTTCAACAGTGGACCAAGTCACTCTGTTGACCCAACACCTCAAGGATAGCTGTGAGGCTAAAAAGAAGGCTGGTGCTGTATTTGTTGACCTTACGGCTGCTTACGACACTGTGTGGCACTGTGGCCTCACCTGGAAACTCTTGTGCCTTCTACCAGACAAACACATGGTCCAAATGATAATGGAACTTGTCCTAAACTGCAACTTCATCCACAAGACCGACAGCCAGCAAAGCAGGTTATGGTGCCTGAAAAATGGTGTCCCACAAGGGTCTATCCTGGCTCCACTACTATTTAATATCTATATGTATGTCCTCCCTAATACCACAGCCAGAAAATATGCTTATGCTGACGGCCTGGCAATAATGCACACAGCGTGCAGCTGGCAAGAAACCGAGGTTTTGAACCAGGACATAGAAAGACTGTTAGACTACCTCAGAAAATGGAGATTAAAGCTCAGTGAAAAAAAGACTGTGTCGACCTCATTCCATCTTAATAACAAGGAAGCAAAATGTGAGCTAAATATCAAGACCAATGGCTCCTGTCTAACACACCAAGAGACTCCAACCTACCTTGGTGTGAAGCTGGACAGGATACTCACGTAGTGCCGACACTTGGAAAACTTGCGCATAAAATTAACATCATGTATCGCACTTTTGATGCGCTTTGCTGTACTGGTTGGGGTGCTAAGGGGCAAACCTTCCATATCATGGCCCTCGCCCTAGTCTATGTTCCAGCAAAGTATTGTGCCCCTATGTGGTGCAGAAGCATACATACTTGCCTAATAGACAAGTGTCTTAGCGATGCCATGCACATAGTGACTGGATGCCTGCAACCAACACCAAAAGAGTTTCTACCTATCCTGTGAGGTATCCAGCCTGCTGAGCTATGCCATACTGGAGCAACCATCTCACTCAGTCAAAGTGCTCTGAATCAACCAAAACATTTATTTCATCGACTGGTCTCAGAGTCCTCCCCAGGACATCGACGGCTGAAGTCTAGACTCCGATTTGTGCCAGCTGCACTAGACCTCCTCAAAAATACCATGCAGGAGGATCAATTCAGTTCAGCTCAATGGATGACAGAAAAGTGGAGAAGCGAGTGGGAGTCAATGACCACTCCACTGCACCTCCACTTCCCTACCCCTAAAGAGAGACCTGCTGGCCTGGATTTACCCAGATTGGCATGGACACGCCTCAATCGCTTGCACACAAGGGTGGAAAGATTCAACATGTCCATGCACAAATGGGGACTATTGCCCAGTGTGACTTGTGAGTGTGGCACAGAGGAGCAAACACCATACCATATCTTGTGCACTTGCCCCATATACCAGCCGCCACATGGACTATGTGGTCTGGTGGAGTTGGATGAGTTGACGAAGAAGTGGCTTCTCGAAGGCTGCCCAGACATCTAGTCTGAAGATATTGCATATGAAAGAAGAAGAAGCAAGACTCATATTTGTTGTAAGGTGTTAGACTGTGAATTTAGCCATAGATGGGGCTTTTTGAAGCTATTCTCCAACTATGTTACTACAGGTTCCTCCATGCACAATGGACAAGGTCTGCCAAACGGTAATGCAAAAGATTGATGGAATTCCTCCAAACGATAATTAGCTTTCTTGAATATCTTGGAGTGTCCTGTCTAAAGCTTCATATGCCAACCCTGAGGTCACAGGTGCTTCATTCACAATTAAGAGCCTGCACGCTTGGACCACTCTGGCAAGGGAGGTGCCTTTTCTTATCCTGCACATTGAGACATCAGTGCTCTTGAGGTCAAGTGAAACCTTGAAAGTAGAATGCATAGTTCTTCCCCCTGTTAGCAATGTTATTGCAATGCCACTTGAAGCCATTATAAATATAATTTTACCTTCAGACCTGATTTTAGCTAAAATCAAGTTCAGGATAAAAGTCTTTCCAGTTCCACCTGGCACATCCACAAATATGCCACCATTGTTAGCACTGTATACATTGATGAAGCATTGTAAACAACTCATTGGTTGTTGGTCATTCGTGGGAAATTTCCTTCAACATAAGTTTCCATTTCATCCAGATTGTAAGATGTTTCACATAGAGAGTCAACTGAAATCTGTTCTGTATTAAAGATTGGAACTGGAAGGCAATACTCATTCAGTGCACCATCTCCCATTCTGCAAATGAGTGACATAAAGCATCATTGTAATTTGCTTCCAAAATGGGGAATATTTATCAAGACTCGGCTTTGATTAAGGAAGTCTTCCACAAGGGAATCTCTGTGACTAAACCATAGGTCTATTGTTCTGTTTGGCCTGCACATTGTCAGAATAACGGCAAAGAAAGATTGTAGTGCTCTTGCTGAATGATAATTTGTGACATCCTGTAAAGCAGTGTCATGATGAAATCTATTTTGAGTATGCTGAGCTTGTTGCAAGAATCTTGGTAAGTGTTACAGACTTGCCCATTGATGGTTCAAGTGTCTTTGAAAGAAGTGGCTCGCTTCACATGATGCAGTAGAAGTCGCAGATAGTAGCAATGGGCCAACTCTAATGGGAACAGGGTAAACATGGCTAAATGTATCACATTTCTTCACATCATGCTAATGTATAGTCTCTTCTCCTTGTTTGCATCCTTACCATACCTTTTTTTTAAAATTAATCCAAGTATAGAAGCATGGTATGTCTGCATAGAGGATGGTCTTTGCAAATGGGTCTTTGGAGCAGAACTTAAGGTACCTGGTGAGATGAGTCGCTGGAGGATCTCTATTTGCAACATTTGTGGCTGTCTTCTCTGTGAAGTACAGTCTGTCCATTTTCTAGATGAACCTGGAGAGGTAAGACTGTAAGATATCTCTCGCTCATCTCAAAGCTGAAGATTCTTCTGATACCTTCAGACAACCCAACAAAGTGGCTGATTGATAGGTAGGTGGCTATTTCATCATGGTCAGCAAAGTCACTTCCCTGTAGTTGTTAGATGGCTTGATCTGTGCCCTTTGCAATATATCTGAGCACATACTTAATGGCTTTTATGGAGCTGCATACATGTGCATTCAAGCTGTGTAGAAGCACAGGATTATATGTGACAATGAACCGGTTGTTAATCTTCACAATCTTCATTCTCCCTTGGATTCTGATGACGATTTCTATTGTGTTTCCTCCATGATTTGGATCACAACATTGATATATTGGATAGCCATTATTTCCTTGTTCAGGGTCCTGTGCAAAACCTTATGGAATTTATTTTGGTACATTTACCTTCCTGCATGCAAGCAGAGTCTAGATTGAATTCTGGGTCAAATAAACCATGTACCATTTGGGAAGTGACAATATTGAAGAGCTCTTTTGTCACTTTCTTCATCAGGAATCTCCACATATATTACGGAATTGATCATGTTGTGTCAGATTTTGTACTCTGGCTGCAACCAAACCAGGATGTGAGCATGAGGCAGGCCATGTTATTGAAATTCAATGCCGTAAAGCCAAGCCTGTGTCTTACCAAAGATATGGTCATCTTTGATCTTCTTTATCAGCCACTTCAGTATGAAGACTGTGGCAATCAGGCCTGGTCGATCTTGAGGTTGCTGTCCTGGGTTCAGTTCCGTGAGAATTTCCGGACATAGGATTTGTGGTGAATGTGATGAATAAGTCTACTTTCCATATTTCTTCACATATATCATGGCCTCCATCTGCATCTTGTGCATATAGTGTGGTCCTCCGGTGAAACTTGATGGAAGCACTACATGCTGTCCGAGTCTGCCATCTCCATCTGACTGAATTATCATGTCATTGACAAAATTGTATTTGTCAACTGGAAGTGCTTTTTTGCTCTCTTCTGAGATAGTTAGCCTTTCAGTTTCTATGTTCACAAAGTTGTCAACTACAAACTGCTGAAATTACCTTTTTATTCTCAAGTTAATGTTAAAATTATTTTCCCTTCGCATCAGGTGAAAGGTGTAATAATGAATTGCTGATATCTTTTTGCCAGCAGCACCCTTCAGGTGCATGAATCCTGACCAAGTGGAAATTATAATGGGTACTGCAAAGCATCAGAGGCACAGTGTAGCTCAGAGATATTGCTGATGTTTTTATTTCTGTGATTGATGTGGATATCAATACGTCAGCCAACTCATTGGCATCAGAACTGCAATTTCATCTGTGATTGGCAAATTGAAGCACCTTGCATGTTCTTGGGAGGATTTTTCTCATTCAAAACAATCAGTACTTTTTCTGTTTGGTTTTTCTCAAACCATTGATTCACTGTCTTGAATAGTTTAATTTATTTATTCTTGTCCACGAGAAATTCAGGATGATATCAGTAACATCCTGTCCAACTCAAAATAAGATCCCATCCTATGATTCATTGAGCAATTTGACTGTCCATAAGATAGACTTGAAGAAATTTAGGGTTTTCACTGGTCAATGGATTTAGTGATCCTACTCTATGGAAAATTTGTCCTTGAATACAAAAGCTTGGATTCCAACCTTCTTTTTCTAATCATTATAGCCAAAGCTGGTCATTCCAAATGTCAAATTGTATAGTCTACTCTTTTCCAAAAATAATTTAGATTCACAGGTTTCTCCTTGGTGTAGTGATAATATTGATTCAGGTGGTACAGGAACCACTAGAAGTCCACTTTGCCATTGGATCAGCACATTCATGGTGTTTCTTCAGGAAATTTAAAAGGCATGACAGTTGCCATAGATTCTTGACATACTGCCAAAATTGCTTTCATAGTCATTCTTTGGATCGCATCTGAGGCCTTGAACTAAAGTGGACTCTTGCTTAAGTCCTTGTCTCCTCCACCTTGGACTGTTTGTAGTGTTTGTTCTTGATCTCATGCGGAAGGAATCAGGATCATGTCTACTTGTTAGTTTAGCAGTTATGTTTGCTCTTGCTCTTGAGACCTGGCATCAGGATTATCACAAGTGGACTGGTCCTAATGCTGCTTTATTTTTTGTGTGCTCTTGAGCTAGCCCTAGCCCTGGTAGTAGCATTGGCTCTTTGAGTCCTTGCAAATGCATTTGCAGCATTTTCTCCTTTTCCCTCATTTGCTTAGTATTTGCAATATTTTGAACTCTCTGTATCTCTGGGTCCATCCTTAATTTTTTAGGTGCCTGGGCCTTTGAAACTTTTCCTTTTTGTTTTAAGTATGGTTCACCCCTTTGAATCTGAAAGAAATTCAGTGTCACAGGAATAATTAGCACAGTTATCAACTTGCTTAATCTAATTATAAATAACCCATCTCTCTCTTTTTAAATATAAGATTAGCCTTGGTGGACCAACCTTTCACTTGTCACATGGTTGGTAAAGAGTTTGTAGAGGAAGACTAAAATAAAATTTGGTCAAACCAATTATATTCACTAGCATGTCTTACAGGAGAACATGTCACATGTCTTACTGTAGGACATGTCTTATTGGAGGACATATTTTACAGGAAAATATGTTGCTGGAGGAAGTGTCTTACTGGAGAAAGTGTGGGCCCCTGCGTGTTATGGCATTATGTTTCTTGACTGACATATAATTTCTTAGTCTTAATAATTTTTTCAATTATTTCCTTTGCCTTAATTTTGTATAGTGAGTTTACAAAATATGTAACACTGTTATAATCCTAGTTCTTATTCATGCATTTAATCAGTCAGACTGTTAATACTCTATTCTCTATCTAAACCTGTGATTTTGATGATTGCAACTCTATTTTGAATAGGTGGTGAACCTTCCATTTATTTTAAGGTGAACAAAATGTTATTGTAACTTCAATAGTAGTTTGTATTCAAGCTTTCCAGCTACCACTCAAGTCATCTGGCACACCTGGATCCCATCTTGTCCCCACTGATTCTGCTGATTCTGAGCCAGTCAAACATTGGTAGCAGTGAATATGATCAATATTGTAGTCCCATATGCATTGTTGGTGCTGATTTGAGTAGAAGTATGGATGGCTATGATAAATGTGCTGAAACTTTGATGTAATTATGGAAGAAAGTACGGCTGAGAGTTCAATAATTGGAGAGCTCAAAACAAGTGAAATGCACTCTAGTGTACATTCTGGGGACTTGGGCTGAGTGTAAATATTGAAATATCAAAGAAAGCTTTAAGACAATGAACCATTATTTCTTTTGGAACAACACTTTGTACCAGGTAAGATGCATCAATTTCCTAGTCATAGTTCTGGTTGTAAAAAAAGATCATTCCCAATGACCTGGCTTGATAAATGTGATAATTGGCATTGCTATTATTTCCTGTATCATATTATGTTACCAGGATATTGTGGTTAAATGATTGTCAATCATTTATGTGTATCTATACCATGGATAATGGACTGGATTTCGTTTTACTTCACTTCAGTAGTTCAGTCTATAAGTTGTTCAATGAATGAGTCAAGTTGAGTGGGTGACTAAGTTCTACCAGCTGTAATGGCGTGCAGTATCATAAGCCAAGAGGGGCAGATATGACAATAAACATAATGGTCTGACTTATTCTGAGTCTGAAAATGGAGAGTATTATCTTTTTTATTGTTTTATTTGGGCATTGTCATAGTAATCCATCAGTGCAGCAGGTTGGTTTACTGGTAAATACCCTGTTAACAAATTTTAAGAAAGAATTAAAAATCTAAGTAAGCATTTTTGTTCCAAAAACAGAAAAATTCACTTGTAAGCATTAGAGATGGGAATGACATTTTGTGCTGTAAAAATGAATCAGGCAATGGCAATTGATCATAAGCTTAGTTCCAGTCGAGCCAAAATCGATTGAAGCTTTGTCAATTTCTGCAAGCCAAACTGGGTTTTAAAAAGATGCCAAATTACTCTAAAATATGCCAGATCTCCATAATTCAACATTATTAGTGTGTTTTTATTGCCATAAAAAAAGTGAAAATTTCTTTATTTCTAAAGAAAAAAAAGTGCTACAGTGCCAGCCTGACTAGTTCACTCGAAAACAGGATCTTTGAAGTGTCAAGATCAGTGAACTCATCTCCATAAAGGTAGTAGAATTTGATTCACAAATGTTTCATTAAAATTATTTTCTGTGGAAGTACTGTGTTGGCACAGATTTTATTGTTATTCAAATGAACTACTCAGAATAATATAGAAATTAATAGATTACATAACAATTTCATGTGTGTGCGCAGGTCATGTTAATCAAGTTGACTTTACATGACCCTAAAATCATGGGTTTTCACAAATGAAACAATTAATTTCTATCGATACTATTATCAAGATGGAACACCCTCCACAGATCTCCCAACCATTTCAGATAAAAATGAGGGGCAAATCAGTGGGGAGGAAGGGGGGGGGGGGGGGGGGGAATGCTAAAAAATAAAGAAAAAAAGAGTTGGCATAATGGTAAGTTTTTGTGACGGCATCTAGGAAATACCTTTAAAATATTCATTACTCATTTATGTAGTAGAATATGAGATAAATGCAACCAAAGAAACAGTGATATTTTAATCTAGTGGATGTAATAAATAGATAATCACTGGAAAAATAGTTAAAGCATAGCTTGTATTTCAACCCATATTTTGAATGATTAATACATACTGTTGAAAGCAAAGCAATACATATATCCCAACCCCATCCCTTTAATATAACTATTCTCCTATCTCAATCCTTCAGGTTAACCATCATCGTTTGCAGTCTTCGTAGGTGATGTCTACTAAATTAGTCTATGGCTGTTGAAGTATCAACAGGATAGTGCCAACCCATGGATAAGTGTCAAGCCTGTCAGTCAGTCAGCTAGTAGTGATGGATGATAGAAACACTCTTCCTATTATATCTTATTACTCCTGATCTCAATGATGCTCATATCATTTAGATTGTATATATTTACAGTTAATATTCCATACCGTTTATACTATGATGTTTCTATTCATATTTGATAAAAAATAATAATAAAAATAAGTATATCAGATAATATTTCTTAAAATTTGCCAGAAAGGTTAAATTTGAAGCTTCCTGGCCTGAAGCAGATGTTGGTGTTCCCAGTCTCAGGAACAAGCACATACAAATTGGGCTGCTGCTCTGTGAGCTCTGTCCTAAGTGAAGTGTGCTGTCCCATGTTGTCATTAGTGTTGCCCACTGAAAGTCTAACCAGATTGAGGTATGGAATACTGTTAGCCTGAGAGAGTGGTCTCAACTGCATGAAACATGTCAGCAGCAGTTCCACCTGCAAGCACAGGCAAGGAGAGAGAGAATCCATCTTTAAGCTTTCTTCAGTCACATACCTGACAATCATAGGCAGCAATTTCTCAGACTCCCTCTCACTGTTGGCATCAACTCCAACTGTGAAAGGTAGCAACTGGAGGTTTTTAACTGTTTGTTGATAAAGATTGGGGGGGGGGGGGGGGAAATAGAAGGTTGATCAAGGGAGGAGACAGCACATTAAAAGTGGTGGAGGGGGAGGGGGGGGGGGTAGGCTGAAGTTTATATTCTTTTTTAGGATCAAAATTTATCAAGGCTTAAAAAGGTGGGAATCACTTTAAATTAGAATAAGTGTGCTTAATATAGAAAAAATAAATTAAAAAAAAAAAGAAGAAAATATTTACAAGCTATAACTGTTTTAAAAAATCCTTCCCTCTCATTAATGATCAAAGTTTTTACCATTGAAACTAAATCTAAAGTCAAAAAATTGCCTGTAAAATCTTTGTAAATATATAGGAGCACTCAATAATTATGTTTCATCTCTGTCATTGAAGAGAAGTTTGGACACTTTTTCCCAGAGAACAGACTATTTTGATGCTGCAGAGATAATTTGGATCATTAAATGTAGATGAGAGACCTGGTGTACGGTTGATAGCATTTGTTTGAAAATTTTTTCATTGCTAGGCAGAATTTAAAAAAAAAATTTTTTATCGAACTCATTTTCTTTATTTGGATGTTACACTGTTAGATTATGTTTTGTGAAGTTTGAGGTATTTGGCTAATGCTAGCATATCAACATCTTTGTAGCTGGATTTATTCAACTCTTCCATTCATGACCATTTGCTGCATTTATTAGAGTTTTTCAATTGCCAGGACTGACGGAATGTGCTCATTAAATCAATCTTTTAGCTCACAATGGAGTAGATCACATTCTTTAAGTTAAATTGCAAGGAAGTATGCTTTCGTAGATGTGAATACATTTGGCTAACTCCCATTTTTGATCTGAAGTATTACGTAATGAGGCAATTCTGGAAGGTCAATATTGTGTTCCTCAGCAGTGGTTTCAGTTTTATCATAAAATCTGTTAAACTTATTTTCAGAACATGTTTGGCAGCACCAATAGCAAAAAGAGCATCTTGCAAAACCATATTGTATTTTTGTTTGTTTGTTGTTGTTTTTTTGGTAATAGAGGGAAATTGGCTCTGCTGCACTAAAAAAAAGGTGACTAGTCTCATTCCAAACAAGGCTATAAACTTCTCCAATGATTACAATAAACCACCTGCTTCCAAATGTATTCATCATTCTGTTGAACAGATTACTTCCAAAGACTCTAAAAGAATATCTTCCATGGCAACCATTATTGGAGTCCATCTGGTGGGACATAATAATTCCAGTTTAGTTACACCTCTACTAACTTCTTGCCACTTGATTGAAAAAAAGATGTAATATTTTGGAGGAAAATAAAATTAGCTTACCTATTTCTTTATCAATTTCAAGAGCATCCTGAATACATGGAAGCTGTCTTCCAATAACTTAAAGCAAAGATTAAGTGAATGTGCACAAGAATGCACAGCTACTGTAATAGAATTATCTTCTCAAAATCTTCCTGCCACACCAGATCTTCTCTTGTAGCCTCATCATAAGCCTGTCCTTGACATAATGGTGCTTGGAGGTTGCTCTTGTTTCAGGAAGCTTAAGCAACCAACAGAATCCATTGGACACTAAATTAAATTCACCCGATGGATGGACAAATTTAACCATTCCCTGTTGATTGCTATTGATTACATCCAATGCTTCATCAGCCATGATTGAGAACCAGGAAGGTATTGTTGCCTTCAACCGAATGAGATGTTACAACTGCAAAGTTAAGAAACCTGTTTTGCTTCTGCAAGCTGTATAGCTATAAGTTTACTATTAGTGTGATTCTTATGTATGAATGAATGGATATTTGTGCATCTGCAACTAAAAGTGTACACTATTTTCTATACTAACTAGGGATTTTCCTATTAATTTATCTTGGACACCAATAATACACGTGAATTACAGCATTGGTGCTAATGTAAAGCATTTGAAAAAAAGAAAGAAAGATGCTCGAGTTGGAGGGGGGGGGGGGGGCCAGCCCCCCTGTGATTAATTTGGGGGCTGAAGCCCCCTTGCCCCCCTGTTTTCAAAAGGAGCAAGGACGGACGATGATTACGACTTACCAGGGTCCAATTTTCCTGTGACACTTTCCAGTCAACTCCTGGTAAGGTATAGAGAATAGATTTTTTTTTTTTTTTTTGGTTTCGTCCTCTTTGGAGAACAAATTGGTTGTCCTTATAGCCAATTCAGAGGGATATCTGACTATTTGCTACCACCAGACGTTGCACAAACCTAGGCTTACCATATTGTCCGGTGTCAGAGGCGTGAGTGACTCCCCGGTCACTGACGCCTAGGCATGAATGATCCCCTCAGTCGTGGGTGACCATCCATGAAAAAACAACAACAACAATGATAATAATAGCTAATAATAAGTTTAAAAACTAAGAAAAGGGAGAAATAAGGAGTGAGCCCTGTCTATGTTGCCTATTCAGAAGTTTTAGGAACACAGTGCTAAGATCTATCTATTGGCACTAAGCTGCTTGTGTTTAATATCCTGATTCTCATTCACCTTCCTCATCAGTGTTGCCAAATGGCTTCTATTTTTAAAGCCAGATTAGGCAAAAATATTTTTTTGGTGTCCTATCTCCTGGCTTCCATAAATTATTTCTTGCATCTTTTTATGTTTTAGCTTTATTTAATTTATTGACTTTTTTCTTCTTCCAACATTATTATCTGAAAACACAGAGGACAAGGAACAACAATGTGCTATCAAAATATATTTGGTTTAGTTTAATTAAAATTTTCCACTAAAGTCTTACAGTATTTCAAACATTTGAAGACATACCCTGAATTGCATGTATTACTTGTGTCTAACTTATACAATGGCTATTACAGCAATAATTAAATAACAGTTCAGATTACAGATTCAAACTCCATCTTTACCAAGTGTTTCTAAATCCAGTTTTTATATACTTTTATACATCATTCTATTCTTAAATGACGCCAACAATGTATCCTTATTAGGTCCTCTTCAGAGGGATGCCCAACACTGCTCCTTCTGTAGCCCAAATAGAAGCCGGTGACATCTCTGATCCCATTCACGAGGAGGGAGGAAGGAGGAGCGAATGACTCCACACATCTCTAGCCTTGGTTTTTATGGTTGGGTACAGTTGTATTTCCTCCTTCACCATGTCTAATCTTTTTTCTTTCTTTTTTCAAGTTTCTTTCCATTCAGGGTTGTTTCATTTCTCCAGTCAGGATCTTCCTGCCAATAAATGCATTCTGTTAGTTTATTGACAATTAATTTTTTAGATTATCTGCTTAATGTAATTTGTTGTCCTATTTTGATTGTCAACAGAGATTTGAGAAGCAGTATTGCAAGACCAGTATTACATCATCGAATGTACCAAT
This sequence comes from Lycopodina hypogea, assembly GCA_963969325.1. NCBI lineage: Eukaryota > Metazoa > Porifera > Demospongiae > Poecilosclerida > Cladorhizidae > Lycopodina > Lycopodina hypogea. The sequence continues at coordinate 14,803,622 of OZ017787.1, forward strand.
ATTGAAGGTGTCCAAAAATAGAACATCAAAAGTACTGGTAAGTTTGGTTGGATCTCCTTGTTTTAACATTGGGAAAATATGTGTATCTATTCATTTATTTATACAGGCAAAGGTGCTCAAGATGTGGAAGACTCTGCAGCAGGGAGACTGGCTAATGGACACACATTTCTCAGGCACAAGAAATTCTGAAAACACAATTTCCTCACCTAGGTGGTTTACAATGTACCCAGCTATCCCAAAATAATGAATTCAGTGCGGTTCATGGGAAGCAATACAATCCACCATATAAATAAGAACCATTGGGTTACATCACACAGCATTGGCCAGGAAATAATGGTATATGATAGTAAATTTTGTGGTGGTGATTTATCACCATCATTGACGAATCAGTTGGTTGTAATTTACAGCAAGCTACAGAAAAAAGGCGAGAAAGTTCCGATGTTAACAGTAGACATCCCTTCTGTACAACAGCAAAAGGGTAATCCTGATTGTGGTGTTTTGTTATTGCCTCTGCTGTTCATGCTGCCCTACGAAATACTATTGAAGAGATAGAATTTAATCAATATTAAATGAGAGAGCATATAGTGAATTGTTTCAGGAATGGACTATTTGCTCCATTTCCAACTGTTTTTTTTTTTTTTTTTTTTTTTTTTTTTTTTTTTTTTTTGTTGAGAATATCTCCGAGATTGAACAACTTTCCAGGCAAAGAGATTGAACTGCATTGTACATGTGGAATGACAGAGACATTGAATGAAATGGTCAAATGTGACCTATGTGAAAAATGGTTTCACTTATCGTATGAGGGAATTATATCTACTCCTGCAGTTGATGAACGGTGGTTGTGTGAGTTCTGCACTGTATAGCAGCTGCATATTTCTATCAGAATACTATCTCTTTATGCCATATCACAATCTTTGAAGTAACAATTGAACATCACACATCATACACTACCAGCAGACTTGTTAATTGAGAATATGCTTACTACGAACTTTAAGTTATGATTAATGTCACCTTATATGCTTATTGATATTTCTTATCACAAGAAAGTTTGTTGATTTTACTTATATGTTCTTAAATTATTCCTGTTTAATGTTGAGTTAATATATTGGTCATGTTATGATTCATTGATTATCAGTTTGACTTTATTTTAATCAATTTCTAGTGTTGTAAAAGAAACTCTTACTACTTGATGTTTGCAAGCAAAGTATTGAATCAACTTGATTGTCAGGGGGGGGGGATCTACTACTGCAATACGGTCACTAATGAAGATGGTGCTTTAACAATATAAACAATCATGGTTTTTGTCTGTCATCTTGCATCTTAATGTGGAGTGATATGATTGAAAGGGAGTCATTGATGCCTGGGCACCACTGACTGGGCACCACTGACTGGGCACCACTGACTGGGCACCACTGACTGGGCACCACTGACTGGGCACCACTGACTGGGCACCACTGACTGGGCACCACTGACTGGGCACCACTGACTGGGCACCACTGACTGGGCACCACTGACTGGGCACCACTGACTGGGCACCACTGACTGGGCACCACTGACTGGGCACCACTGACTGGGCACCACTGACTGGGCACCACTGACTGGGCACCACTGACTGGGCACCACTGACTGGGCACCACTGACTGGGCACCACTGACTGGGCACCACTGACTGGGCACCACTGACTGGGCACCACTGACTGGGCACCACTGACTGGGCACCACTGACTGGGCACCACTGACTGGGCACCACTGACTGGGCACCACTGACTGGGCACCACTGACTGGGCACCACTGACTGGGCACCACTGACTGGGCACCACTGACTGGGCACCACTGACTGGGCACCACTGACTGGGCACCACTGACTGGGCACCACTGACTGGGCACCACTGACTGGGCACCACTGACTGGGCACCACTGACTGGGCACCACTGACTGGGCACCACTGACTGGGCACCACTGACTGGGCACCACTGACTGGGCACCACTGACTGGGCACCACTGACTGGGCACCACTGACTGGGCACCACTGACTGGGCACCACTGACTGGGCACCACTGACTGGGCACCACTGACTGGGCACCACTGACTGGGCACCACTGACTGGGCACCACTGACTGGGCACCACTGACTGGGCACCACTGACTGGGCACCACTGACTGGGCACCACTGACTGGGCACCACTGACTGGGCACCACTGACTGGGCACCACTGACTGGGCACCACTGACTGGGCACCACTGACTGGGCACCACTGACTGGGCACCACTGACTGGGCACCACTGACTGGGCACCACTGACTGGGCACCACTGACTGGGCACCACTGACTGGGCACCACTGACTGGGCACCACTGACTGGGCACCACTGACTGGGCACCACTGACTGGGCACCACTGACTGGGCACCACTGACTGGGCACCACTGACTGGGCACCACTGACTGGGCACCACTGACTGGGCACCACTGACTGGGCACCACTGACTGGGCACCACTGACTGGGCACCACTGACTGGGCACCACTGACTGGGCACCACTGACTGGGCACCACTGACTGGGCACCACTGACTGGGCACCACTGACTGGGCACCACTGACTGGGCACCCCAGACAGACAGACAGACAGACAGACAGACAGACAGACAGACAGACAGACAGACAGACAGACAGACAGACAGACAGACAGACAAATTCTGTTTTCTCCCAGACATGCCACCTGGCCTAAAACCATCTCAGGGTGGGTCTCCTCCATCTCTGAAAGTTTGGTCAAAATCTAACAGAGAAATTTTGAGAAACGGATGAACATAGTTACATAGTTAGTTACATAGTTAGTTACATAGGTCTTCTTATACATATCTAAATATCTATCTATCTCTCTATCTATCTATCTATCTATCTATCTATATTGTTGTTTTTTTTAGGATGGCTATTGCTATATCATTAAAATCTTGATACAAAACTATAACTGGTAAATCTAAAGTCTGATAAAAGCTATAAGATGATGAGAAGACATCCTGTAGGAATTGTAGCTATCAGTGCATGAGCTCTGATATATTCAGTCAAGGAGAGCAATAGAAGTCACTCACACCTAGGCACCAGTGAATTCTGGGAGTCACTGGTGCCTAAGGGTAGTCACTGGTGCCTAAGGGGTGCCACTTATGCCTAGGCACCAGTGACTCCAGAAGTCACTGACGCCTAAGCGTGAGTGACTGGGGGGAGTCACTAAACCGGGGAGTCACTCATCCTACAACACCTAAAGCCCGGACATGTCCTCCTTTTAGGTCATTATATTTCAGTCCGGGAGGATATTTGAAATAACTGAAAATGTCCGGATTTTGGTCTTCTTTTTATTTGCTGATAAAATAGCTGCACTTTTTTTTTCTTTTTTTTTTACCAACTACTCTACTCCAGCTTAGTAACACTTGCACAATGAGGTGGTCTGGAATAGTAAACTGACACCATGCACCGCTCACTACTTAAGTAGGTGGGGGGGGGGGGGGGGATTGTGGTGGGTATTTTCCTATTTTTTAAATATATATTTCTATTCTGATAAATTATCCCCAGACTGTGTGCACTGCAAATCCTACCACCTTTCTTTTTAAGGCTGACTTCTTGATTTGATGATTGTATTTTAAAGCTTGCAATACCCCAACGTGCAACTCCACTCCAAAACTGGAGACCAAATTTTTCATGTTTTGGTAGAAGGAAAGGAATTAGAATCCCAGTGTTTGGACTGAGTATTTTTGTGAAATTAGGTAACAATGCCATTAGTGCAGTAGAGCGAACTTTTCATTTCATGCAGTGAATCATCATCAGAATTGCAGATCTGCCATGTTGACTAAAAAGCTTTAACCAGAGTGAGTAAAGGTGGGATCTTTTCAATTCCAAATTATTGATTTTCTTGCATTAAATTGATGATATGAACATTTATACAGTCAGGTAGAGATTAAAGATTGAGCCTGGACTTCTGTTATGGTGAATAAAAATGAGGGCCTGTAAGATTTGAGATGCTATCCCCCCCTCCCCCCCCCCCCCCCCAATTACATTTTATTATTGATGCTCTTTCACACACAAAAAAATTTACCAGTAAAATATGATATCCCCCCCCCCCACCCAGCCCAAAGTGTCCTCTTTTTTGAATCTGCAAATATGGTAGCCCTACACAAATCCCAACTTATAATTTAGAGTAATTCTAAGTTAATTTGGTTGAAGAGAATACAGATTTAACCACAAGGGCTCAGGCCAAAGGCTTAGCCACACCTCACAGAAACATCACAATGACAATCAACAAGCAGAAATGTTCCACCTTAATAGATCTAATCAAACATTAATGATCAGCCTTACTTTCTGTTACACCCTTGTTCTGCCTTGCCCTGGTGTTTGTTTGGTCTGGGACCTAACATTAGTGAACTTCCCTTTTTTTTCTCTTTTTTTTAAAAAACATATAATACATGTTGTTGAACCACAGATCTCCTACTATATCTATGGTTAAACCAACGCCTACAATTCCGATTAAAGCCACAAGCCCTTGCACTATAAGGTTTCAGTGTGGCCTGCTGCTTGTATTTTAATTAACCAATCTTTTCTTTTTTTTTAATACGTAGCTACTGCTAAAATCTCAGAGTTTAGGACTCCAGCTCGTGCAGTAAGAAGTCGGTGCTCCACCAAGTTAGGGTATGGCAGGACGTAAGTTGTGGACGGGAGCCGAGATACCTTTCGTTGGACTGGGCACATGGAAGAGTAAACCCGGGGAAGTGCAGAAGGCTGTACGAGTTGCGGTGGAGGTTGGCTACCGCCATATTGACGGAGCAGCTATATATGGTAATGAGCCAGAGATAGGAGAAGCTGTGAAGGAAGTTCTTGCTGCTGGTCTGGTAAAAAGAGAAGAACTCTTTATCACCTCGAAGCTCTGGAACACCAAACACAGGTCAGAATCTGCATGTTCCAGGCATACATCTCCAGTCATCTCTTGTAGCTAAACTGGCTTGGGTCCAGCCTCCAGGGTGGCTGGGGGGGCTGGATCTCAGGCTCTCAATGTAACTAAAGGGTGTATATTTACATACCAGTCTGTCCAATATTCATGTAAGTCTTCATCATTAACTTGCACCACCTCACCTACTACATACTATCAGTTACTGTATAATGTAAAATTTTTCCTGATACTAACCATCAGTGGTTTAAAGGGCAACTCAACTGGAAGAGGAAAAAAAATTTTTAATTGTGGTATCTTGTCCTTGATTCTTAACCTGGTATAAAATAATTTGGAAAATTTTGGTCCAATAATTATGAAGGAAACTTAGCTTGAAATTTTTTCTTCTTGTGAGACTGTAACTGTTCAATGATGTCACACAAGGGGACACCTGCAGCAAAAAAAACAACAACAAACTATGTAAGTGATACGCTACTTCAACAAACTTCAACAGTTCCTCCAGTTAAGAGGCAGGATTCTGCTGGTAAGTCCAGAATTGGTAGCAGCACATTGACATCTAGCGAAATAGCATCTGAACAAGAATTGTGGAGTAGTTAATCTGAAGGAATAAGTGAAGAGATCTGTCTCTTGGGAGAGTGCAATAATCATTCTTACCTTCAGATTCTGTTGATACTGCTCTTCAGTTTCATTTAGCTCTGATTCAGGTGCAGGAAATGAGGATCAAAGACTTTCTGATTTGTCATGATAAAATATAGTTATTTGTAAAATCCTTATTCGCTTTGGTCCCTTTTGGTGTGGAGCTAGATATGTAATAGCTAGCTAGCTATATAGCAAACTGTTTAATTGTTCTTTTTACACTAGGTTATATAATATTTATAGCTAATAGCCTAGGGCAGTTACTTGCTATAAATGTTATAACCAAGTGTTAAAATGAACAATCGCATACTTAGCTAGCTACCTGAATCAGAGCTGGATGAAGCTAAAAAGGAATCAGTGTCACTAGGCTCTGAAATTATGTGAAATTATTGCACTATCCAAAGGGAATTCTTCATTTATTCCTTCAGAAGTGCTGGGTCTTCAGATTAGCTGCTCTCTAGCTCTTGTGCAGTTGCTATCTTGCTCTCTGTACTGAATGTGCTGCTACCACTCCTGGACTGACCCATGGAATTTGGGCCTCCTGACTCCAGGAATTGTTGAAGTAGCTTATCACTTTCACACACATCCCCTCCCCCACAAGAAGTAAAAAAATTTAAGCTAAGTTTTCTTCATGAAAATTGGACTAAAATTTTCCAAATTTTTTAAATATCAGGTTATTCATCAAGGGCAAGATAAGGCAATAATTATTTTTCCAGTTCAGTCACCCTTTAAGTGGCACATGCACATCTGCATTGGATAGACTAGTAGTCCTATCCCCAGACCTTTCAAGTTGACAAAATTCATTTCAGGTAGACTGCGTGTGAATTTCATGGAGAATCGAAGTAAACCAGATTTCTTCAGTGCTATATTAAACTGCTGGTTACAAAGTCACAAATGAGATTATATAGTTACATGATGTTATGTGTTTAGTTACATGATGTTATGTGTTAACATATACAATGACTCATCACAGATCATCACAAACATTTACAGTATCAATAAATGGAAATTTAAGATGGAGTGAATTAGAGTGAAGTAGATTGAATTAGAGTGCTCTTATGTAACTGAAGTTTTAAAATGACGAAATATTATAAACTGAGAATATTTTATGAGAATATATCTTGGTGAAGTAGCAGTTGCCATGTTACCCTTCCCCCCCCCCCCATCCCCCAGTCACTTCAATAAATAACAGATTTTAATAGTATACTCGAAAGTTCAATGTCTCCAACATGACTAATCATCCTAAACAATAAGTATTTTATGACTTACAGCAGAGTATCATGTGACAGCACCTGAACTGAAATTTGCAAGAATAGAAATCCTGTGCAAATCATAGAACATTTGTCTAGTATTTATGCCTCCACTGAACTATTACCAACCACTTCAAACTGTGAGGTACTATTGAAAACATTAGAAATATTGTATGTAAGCATCTCAGTAGGAAATCATATTCCATGTGTAGAAATCACAGGATTTAAACTTTCACATTTGCTATCCCATGTTGAACACGGCATGAAGAGCATTATCCACCTTAGAATGGGTTCATGTTGACCTTGTCTCAGCTAGATCATTCTTGTACTCATCTGTTGCATGTTTCATTTGACTAAATAATCCATCATTGTAGTCGACAAGGAAAACAATATACAGCTCATTTAAGTAACGAGGGTTTCATGGTTTAATATCTTATGTCTTCAGTTTTATCTTTTCACACAATGCCAAGTGCTCCTTCAATGTCAGTATTTGAGTCAGGGAGCACAATCCTCTTACATCCTTGATACAGGGCTACTTATTTGTGTAGGATTCAGTGAAGCTTGTTGCAATCAGATAGTGCTCCTGTAAGTTCACCAGTGGAGCAATGGGAGTGCAGGGTGCAGTGCAGGGTGCAGTGCAGGGTGTAGAGCAGATAGATCATCAATGCCTCAAGTGCACAGAGTGTTGGGCTAGGTTAGGGTGTAGAACTCACTTCAGTATGGAGTGGAATGTGATCTGCCCACTTGTAAGAAAATTATAGCTCATGTTCTCTGTGACGCTCATCATGGATCCCTTGTGTTATGCTATGTTCATTTCTCCTAAATGTGTTTGTAACAAAGTTTTTTTCAAAGGCATCTGTGCAGAGACATTGACTCCATATGCTGCCAGCCAAAGCTTGTTTATCTTGGCCAGTCAAAACTTTTCTAGCTTATGCTCAAACTCAACAATGCAACAAAATATCTCATCAACCTCCCAGTGAATGGTTCAACAAGTTATTTTTTGATAAGAGATAACAGTATGCGCAAGTATGAGCCATGGCGCCCTGCCATTGGTCAGTATGAGCCATGACGCCCTGCCATTGGTCAGTGTGAGCCATGACACCCTGCCATTGGTCAGTGTGAGCCATGACACCCTGCCATTGGTCAGTGTGACCCATGACGCCCTGCCATTGGTCAGTGTGACCCATGATGCCCTGCCATTGGTCAGTTTGAGCCATGACACCCTGCCATTGGTCAGTGTGACCCATGACGCCCTGCCATTGGTCAGTGTGAGCCATGACACCCTGCCATTGGTCAGTGTGAGCCATGACGCCCTGCCATTGGTCAGTGTGAGCCATGACACCCTGCCATTGGTCCATGATGCCCTGCATTGGTCAGTGTGAGCCATGACACCCTGCCATTGGTCAATGTGAGCCATGACGCCCTGCCATTGGTCAGTGTGAGCCATGACACCCTGCCATTGGTCAGTGTGAGCCATGACGCCCTGCCATTGGTCAGTGTGACCCATGACGCCCTGCCATTGGTCCATGACGCCCTGCCATTGGTCAGTGTGAGCCATGACGCCCTGCCATTGGGATTTCACTTCAATTTTGGTGGGGGGTTGGTGGGAAGCTAGGGACTCATTTTACTGGAGCTTTACCGCTTGTTCTATTGTACTATTATTTGAATTCTTTGTTTATGGGAGATATTGACCTGTTTCCAATGTCGGGGAGAGGGATTCCAAATCTGTGACTTTTACACAATATCCTGGATGATGCGGGACATTTGAGAGGTCTGTATTCCCTCTCCTGTGGGAGGTCCCCTGTTCCCTCTCCTGTGTGAGAGTTGGTCTCTGTCTCTTGGTCTCCTCAGGGCACAAGATGTGCAGTGTGCTCTGATGAAGACGCTGGGGGATCTTCAACTCAACTATCTGGACCTCTATCTCATCCACTGGCCCATCTCCTTTGAAGCTGGAGAGATTCCCTTTCCTAAGAACGAGGATGGAACTGTGCGTTATGACAACATCAGCCTGATGGAGACTTGGGGAGCCATGGAAAAGCTGGTGGATGAGGGACTAGTCAGACACATTGGCCTCTCCAACTTCAACAGCCAGCAAGTGGACGAGGTGTGGCTGTGGTGGGACAACATTAGTGAACTGTGTTGTGTGTTGTGTAAAACAACCCGCCAACTTCCCCGTCATGAGATAGTTCATGAGTGTGGTCTAACCTTACCTTGTTTGTTTGTATTTTTTTTTTTTTTAAGTGTGAGTGCCTACATGTGCTAAAAGTGTGACCTGATGGCTTCTATATTCTCTCCCTTCCTGCCTCTCCCTTCCTGCTTCTCCCTCCTATCTTTCATGTGCTCTCAGATTGTGTCCAAGTGCCGCATCAGACCAGCCGTCCTACAGTGTGAGAGTCATGTCTACCTGTCCCAGAAGCAG
>OZ017787.1:14813051-14833949 GCA_963969325.1 Lycopodina hypogea
CAGTACATAAGACTTCATGAATATGTAGTTCTGGTTAACCAAATGAGTGGATGTGGCTGTTATGGTTGCGTGCACGGATGCCTAGGAACATGGAATGCACAGGCAAGTCACCAGACCCACTTTATTTGCGTGCTGGTGATGCAATACATCCAGTGCTGTGAATAAAGGGGAGGGGTCTGGGACCGAGACTATGGTTGTCATGGATGCTTGATGTCATGGTGACAATAAATAACTAAGGAAGTTGTTGGTACTTGTGCCCACAACCTTTCCCTGGGAGTGAATGAGATGGGGGAAGGAGGTCATTGCAAGACCGAACCACTTGAGAGCAGCCCTGGGCTTGTGGAGGTGTGGTCTTGGGAAGGGCAGGAGTGGATGTGGCCAGGAGTTGAAGGGAAGAGTTCCTATACTGTAAATATATTAATCTGTTTATTAAATGGTAAGAGTATGTGTGACCAGATCAATTTGTTCTCTAATTGTATTGTAATTTATTGATTTTGATAGGTCTATTTGATCCTGTTCATGATGTTGTTAGAAGCATGTTAATCATCCGTGCTAATAGCTGAGCTGGAGTACATATTTGAATCAGAATAATGAGTCATCATTCATTGGTCTTCTCTAAATCTACCTTCTGGTAGTTCTGTGTGCCTCACTTTAATAATTATTTTAACTGCATTGTACTATTGAATGTGCTGGACTAGCTCTAAGGGAGTTGCACTGCTGCAGGTCACTCGTCCCTTGCAATCTGATAAGTTGAAACCTTCATAGTTAGTGAATCCCTCACACTATAATTGGTCCTAATTCCAATCCCAGAAGTGTCACCAACCAAGCCTGTCACTGATGTGGTGACTATTGCACCCACTGATTTGTCCAATCAAGATGGCAGACTCAACTAAGGTTAGATCTCCCGTGAGGAGATAGAAGGCATGGAGCTTGCTTGATCAAGAGCTGAAAGAAAAATTATTCAAGTTCGTCAGGTGACCAAGGTGCAACCATTTGGGGTGAAAAACTTAGCAGACAAATGTCTCACTTCTCACCATAAACTTAAGTACAATCAAATTTCATCATATAGTTGATTTGATTTTGATTTAAAATAGTTTTAAAATTTGTGATTTTGATTTAATTTGAAATCACTTTTTTTTAAAAATGATTTTCTAATACTCTGAATGCAAATGTATATGAATATGTGCACAACTTTTTACATGTATACACGTGTGTGTAAGTAGGGGTGGGTGGGTGTGTGTGTGTGTGTTGCTGACTAGTCAGATATTAGTGGCCAAGATGTGAATGTTGTGGACAAGATTGCGTCTAGCCATCCTCATCGCTCCCTCCTCGGTTTCCCCTGACCATGTGAGGCTATGGGCATGTGCAAGCCTCCATCTTGGGCCAGCATCAAACATAGCCACACTCTTTTGTCTTTTCCAAGAAATGTGTTGACAATAGGCTTGTGTTTTTCCAAACAGGCCTGAAAATATCCCTCATCTTTGTGGGCATCCTCCTCTCTGACAGGGCTCCTCCGGTTGGTACCCTAGCAACAACACATGAACCATAGCAACAACACATGCATCATAGCAACAACACATGAACCATAGCAACAACACATAACCATAGCAACAACACATGCATCATAGCAGCAATACATGAACCATAGCAACACAGGTGAAGACTGAAGTGTGTCAAGATTAGCACCCTAGCAACAACACATGAACCATACAACAGGTGAAAACTGAAGTGTGTCAAGATTAGCACCCTAGCAACAACACATGAACCATAGCAACACAGGTGAAGACTGAAGTGTGTCAAGATTAGCACCCTAGCAACAGGTGAAAACTGAAAAGATTAGCACCCTAGCAAGCACCCTAGCAACAACACATGAACCATAGCAACAGGTGAAGACTGAAGTGTGTCAAGATTGGCATCCTAGCAATGTTCAAATGTGATTCAAGCCTCTTCATTCACAGAACCTTGTATCACAAACTCATGACTACTCCACCTTCTCCAGAGATCAGCCTCCTATAAATAGGTTGGCTTCCATCCGATGGAAATTATAATATAACACAATGATAAATGATTCCATGATCAATCTCCAATACTACAGACAACATATGATTTCCCTACATGTAACAAATGAAGTTGGTTGGAGTCAACCTTCTCCTGAAGGAAGAGCAGTGCTCGCTCGGCCACTGTGTTCTCTGCCTCTCTCTTGGTCCTTCCTCTGCCAGTGTCCTGCCACACCGTCTTGGAGGCGTCCAGTCTGCACTGTATCTGCAGCTGCACAAGGAACATTGGTTGGTGCTGGGGACCTCGCTGCAGGGGGATCCCATACTGGGGAGGGGGGAAGTTATTCTGCTGCAAGAGCTGGTTCAGCTGAAGCTTGATCTGTGCTGGCTTCGGCGCACTTGAAGCAGCAACGTCCTCCTCACTCTTGTTCACCTCCATGCTGCTGTTATTTCCATGGTAACTGTCAGAGACAGATTGCTAACAGAGAACAGACACGAGAGAGAGGAGAGAGAGAGAGAGAGAGAGAGAGAGAGGAGAGAGAGAGAGGAGAGAGAGAGAGAGAGAAAAAAAAAGAGAGAGAGAACACAAAGATCCAATATCCATTATCTGGGAAGTAAATAAACAAAGAAAACTAAAAGCCATCCTGGGAAATCCAACAAGTGGCTCTTTCTTCTTTTTTCCCCCTTTTTTTGTTGCTGTTGCAGAGGTTATGTGCTTCACAGTTTCATTGACCTCATTTAGAGTGTTTTACACAGTGTGGTGTATAGGATAAGTGAACCATTCAAAGAATTGTAATAACCAATTAGAAAAGTGTGGTGTGCGTGTGTATTAGAGAGTGGACAGACAGACCCTCTAAATACATGCATGCACACAATGCAAATTTTCTAGCTGCCGTCAACACGGCCATGCAAACCTGACAGTCAGGATGCCTGTGCACCAAGCAGGTACTATGAGCCAGTGCAAGCATGTACACTAAGAACTAGTCCTGTACTATCACACTAAGAACTAGTCCTGTACATGTATCACACTAAGAACTAGTCCTGTACATGTATCACACTAAGAACTAGTCCTGTACATGTATCACACTAAGAACTAGTCCTGTACATGTATCACACTAAGAACTAGTCCTGTAAATGTATCACACTGAACTAGTCCTGTATAAAAATAGCGCAGGTTTCTAGAGCTTTTGGTGCACCTGCAAAGCTGTCTTCCTGGAGAAGAACGTTACATTGTACACCAAGAGAATGATGCACAATGCCTGCGTCTTCTCTGTTCTGTTCTACGGCTCTGAGTGCTAGATCCCCCTCAGGAAACACATTCAAAAGCTGAACACCTTTCACCACAGGTGCACCAGGACCATCGTAGGCATTACTAACAGGCAGCAGTAGGCTGAACACATCATCCTGGCAGAAGTGAGGTGGCAGTGGGGGGATGAAGAGACAGTAGCAGTGAAGGACATCAAATGCAGACTTGAGTGGCTAGGTCACCTTGTACGCATGGCAGACCATAGAATCCCTAAGTCAGCTCAAGTCAGCTCTGTTTGGGTGGTTTGGGTGGTTTGTGCTCCAGGAAGTTCAGGAGGGAGAGGGATAAGGAGATAACCAGTACATGAGCAGTATGGAGCCACGCAGGGCACAGTCTGCAGCAGATGGTTCAGAAGTAGAGGACTGGCAGGCCACACATGCCGGCCAGGAACTGGACACTCCGGGATAGGAGTTTGAGCTTTGTTCCTCCTGATGGGGGAAACATAACTGTTCAATGGCAGTGTGAGTGTAGGGAACAGCAGCCCCAAACTTTCAGGGGATCTTCGGGGGTCCAGGGCAGGTATCATGGAGGGGGGGGGGGGGGGGGGGGAAAGGGTCTACCTTTTTTTAGGGAAAACCTCATACATAACAATTAAAAAAAAGGGGATGGTGTTGTCAGGCAGAGAGGGTGTTGTCAGGCAGAGAGAACTCCCTCTTTCTGGATCTGCAACTGGTCCTGAACAGAAGATGCCGAGATAGAGGGCAGAATCAGCCGTGAGTCAATGGGTGGCATTGTGTGACACATAAACTCAGGACATTAATCCATTCCATCCTGTCTTTCACCTCCCGCCCCCCACAACCTCATATCCTGTGGGAATGGCCACTGATATTTGGGTGCAGTGTTCCGCCTATTTGTCATTATTGTTCCAGTTAGCTATTGCTTATTCTCTTCCCCAAATAATTTGTTCAAGTGACAGGGAAATTTCTGACAGTATTGAGAAGGCTTAAAGTGAATTAATTGGCAACCACCCTATCAACCCCCCTCTCCTCCCCTACCCAACAACACTCCCTTCCTCCCCTACCCAGCAACACTCCCCCTCCTCCCCTACCCAGCAACACTCCCCCTCCTCCCCTACCCAGCAACACTCCCCCTCCTCCCCTACCCAGCAATACTCCCCCTCCTCCCCTACCCAACAACACTCCCTCCCCTACCCAGCAACACTCCCCCTCCTCCCCTACCCAGCAACACTCCCCCTCCTCCCCTACCCAGCAACACTCCCCTCCTCCCCTACCCAGCAACACACCCCTCCTCTCCTACCCAGAGAGAGTCCCCTATTTATATTTGTGCAAACATTTCTAGATATCCCCTAGTCTATAAGAGTTATTACTATCCATACCATGGCCACGGGCACTGCTCGGCCATCCAGGGACCCAAGTTTTTTAAGCATCTTTCTGGCAACCTCCTGCTGGGCACTCTTTTTGGTTCTCCCTTCAGCCTTCTCTTTCATTTGTACTCTCCGAGGTGGGCTGACCAACACGCTGTACTGGAAGATAGGGTTGTGCTCAGTCCCACCGCGTCCTTCCTCCGTATACTCAGGCAGATCCCAACCTCTCTTCTGCACGTACTCCTGCAACTCATTCTTGAACATTCCACACTTGCCTAGGGCGCCAGGGATTCAGTGGGTAAAGGGTCGCATTGGCTTCCTTACTGCATTTCATTTAGTGCCCACTTCTTCACGTTTTAGCTTGGGATTTGACCATCCACAGGGTGGAGTGCGGAGGTATTTGTGGGGTCTGGTTGCGGCGGTAGTCCCAGTAGAAATGGCTGGTGGTGCACGGCTGGAATATGACGACAGCGGGACAACGTTCTATTACTTTTTACTGTCCTTTTATTTCCTCGTCCTTATCCCTGCAACTTACTTTATTTTACCCAAGAAGAAGAAAGGTGGGGTCTCTGATATTGCTGAAAGAGTAGTATCTCAGTAAAAAGTGTAGTCTCATAAACCTTACTAATGCAGAAAAATTTCTATCTGAGCAATGAAATTTTTTTTCCAAATGTTTATGCTGGTGACTTGGATAAGAATTTCTTACTCTGTTTCTCATGTCATTCCTGATAAATGTGTCAGTATTACAGTATTATAGAGGCCCAATGTTATAGATGCAGTGTTATAGATGCAGTGTTATAGATGCAGTGTTATAGATGCAGTGTTATAGATGCAGTGTTATAGATGCAGTGTTATAGAGTCAATATCATAGAGACATTGTCAAAGGCAGCATTATAGAGACTGTTGTAGAGGCACAGTATTATAGAGATAGCATTTACACATGCACAGCATTATAGAGGCACAGTTTTATAGAGGCAGTATTATAGAGGCACAGTATTATGGAGACAGCATTATAGAGACACAGTGTTATGGAGGAACAGTTTTGTACAGCTGTTTTATGTCAGCTCTCTTATTTCAATTTCAACATACTGTCCCCCCCCCCCATGTAATTAACCTTCCTTGGATGTCCCCCAACCTTCCCCCCTTCCCTTTTCTCTTGACCCAAAACATTGCTCGGCCCACCTTGTGCCCACCTTGTGCCCACCTTGTGCCCACATGAAGAAATGGATGTCATCATTCACTCCTTCCATCCATCCTGTGTGATATCGGAAGGGAATGTGCACACTGACTGTCTGTTCTATGTTCTGTATGCATGTTTAAGGGCATGGGTTGGTAAGAGTCTTGCATTGATGGTGGATGGAGGTGGCACCTTGTGGGGCATTTTTACATCATGTATTCATGTATGTGCGTGGAGCAGCTAGTGACTTCTATCAACCAGTTAATGCATCAGTGTTGTGTGTGTGTGTGTGTGTGTGTGTGTGTGTGTGTGTGTGTGTGTGTGTGTGTGTGTGTGTGTGTGTGTGTGTGTGTGTGTGTGTGTGTGTTGAGGTTTGTCAATCATGATTGTGTGTGTTGTATGTTTGCTTCAGTGGATGGAGGCAAGGAGCTGGTGTGTCAATGTGAGCCGTGCATCTCTAAGAGGATGCGAGCAGAGAGGGACATGTCCCACAAACATCTCGCCAACTTCCTCAGGTAAAGGGTCAGCACAGACAGCCAGGTATAGCACACCAACTCGGAGAGCCATTGAATCATTTGGAAATTTCCAGCTCAAAGTTCAGTAATGAGACAAAATGCAGTCAATAGGTAAAGGGGTAACTGCAATGGAATTATATATATATATATATATATATAGCCTCCAAAGATGCAGCAAAAGAGCAATGGGAGTATGTCGTCTGGCCACAGTGTCTTATTAGCTGCTCATTTGTAGCTCAGTCTCTGAATTACACTGGGAAGTCAAAGTCAGTTTCATATAAGTGCCTTTGCTTTTTGGTGGGCATAGCAACCATTTGCTGCACGAGTGATTGTATTGACTGACATTACATATGTGGTAATGGATCTGAAAATGACGCACATTGTTATTATGTTTGTTTGTTGTAGGTATCTGGTGCTGGTGGTTCTCTGGGGACTGCTGCTACTCATGGTCTATAAAGTGGCCACCATTGACAAGGATTATGTAGAGTATGACCCTTTCCAGATCCTTGAGTTGGAGCCTGTAAGGAGACACTGGAATATTCCTGCACATGCAGTCACACATACATGTTGCCATGGTTGCCCTTGTCACATGATGCTCACATGCTCCTCCCACATCCTGTGTGTGTCAGGGTGCGTCCATGGCTGCCATCAGAAAGCAATACAGAAAGCTCAGTAAGGTCTTCCATCCCGACAAGGAGGGAGGCAATCAGGAGATCTTCATGAAGATAGCCAAGGCCTATGAGGCGTGAGTCACTGAATCAGTTGGTCAGTCCATCCACCTCTCTCTCTCTCTCTCTCTCTGTCCATATGTCATGGCCACTATTTTGGCTCTACATACTGTGCAGACAGTCTCTCTCTCTTTCTCTCTCTCTCTCTTTCTCTCTCTCTCTCTCTGTCCACATGCCATGGCCACTATTCTGGCTCTACATACTGTGCAGATTCTCTCTCTTTCTCTCTCTCTCTCTTTCTCTCTCTCTCTTTCTCTCTCTCTCTTTCTCTCTCTCTCTCTTTCTCTCTCTCTCTCTCTTTCTCTCTCTCTCTTTCTCTCTCTCTCTTTCTCTCTCTCTTTCTCTCTCTCTCTTTCTCTCTCTCTCTTTCTCTCTCTCTCTTTCTCTCTCTCTCTCTTTCTCTCTCTCTCCCTCTCTGTCCACATGTCCTGGCCACTATTCTGGCTACATACTGTGCAGACTCTCTCTCTCTGTCCACATGTCATGGCCACTATTCTGGCTCTACATACTGTGCAGACTGACGGATGAAGTGTCGAGGGAGAATTGGGACAAGTATGGCAACCCTGACGGACCACAGGCTGCCAGCTTTGGCATTGCCCTGCCCTCCTGGATTGTGGAGAAGCAGAATTCCCTGTGGGTGTTGCTCTCTTATATGGCAGTCTTCATGGTGGTGCTGCCCACCATCGTGGTAAGCATGTGCAGTAGCTGTGATCTGGCATGTGTGGGCATGTGCAGTAGCTGTGATCTGGCATGTGTGGGCATGTGCAGTAGCTGTGGTCCTGCTTGTGTGGGCATGTGCAGTAGCTGTGGTCCTGCTTGTGTGGGCATGTGCAGTAGCTGTGGTCCTGCTTGTGTGGGCATGTGCAGTAGCTGTGGTCCTGCTTGTGTGGGCATGTGCAGTAGCTGTGGTCCTGCTTGTGTGGGCATGTGCAGTAGCTGTGGTCCAGCATGTACTCATAAACTAATTGTATGTGCATATGGATGTAATGGGGACTTTCCCTTCAGGGTGTGTGGTGGTACCGGTCAGTTAAGTATGGAACATCCAACGTGCTGCTTCAGACGTCTCAGCTGTTTGGCTATTTTCTCAGTAGGAACAAGTTTATTCCTTATAAGCGTAAGTCAAATATGTGCCGCCATGTTTGACATTCTGTCTCTATTGTAATATGTGTCATACAACTGTGGAATCTTTAAAGTGGATGTAGTCCATGTATTTTTTAGACGTGTGTGTGTGTGTGTGTGTGTGTGTGTGTGTGTGTGTGTGTGTGTGTGTGTGTGTGTGTGTGTGTGTGTGTGTGTGTGTATTCCATTCAATCTATAAATTTGCCCAATGTATCAATTGTGGTACACATTCCATGAATCAGAGTTAATTATTCCCTTATTACAAGAAGAATGCAAGCTTGAAGCATGGTTTATTGGGTCAGTGTTGGCCACACCCTTTCCTTGGTAAGTATGATGTATATAGTATCTAACCAAATGAAACTCATTCTCTTGAGTAGACACATCTACACCAAGAATGATATCTTAGCCAAAAAAAATCATTGACCACCTGGTCACACTTCTTCCTGTGGGTGTGTGAGAATTAAAATACCAGTAAGATGCTTCAACAAACCCTCTGGACTGGACCTAGAGAACTAAACCATGCCAAGGGCACACAGTGTGATTCTGGGAGCAGAGTAGACTGGGTCACACCCGGTTACAACTCTCTGTGGGCATGTCAAGCTAAGGATGGTTTGTATATATATGTATGTATGCATGCATGCATGCATGTATGTATGTATGTATGTATGTATGTATGTATGTATGTATGTATGTATGTATGTATGTATTGACTCAGGTTTAAAATATTTGATCATTATTTTTACACTTGTATTTCTACATCCATCTATCCATGTGTTCATGGTAAAGTTCAACAATAAACACCCTGTTTTTAAAATGCCGAATAGAAAGAGGAAAAGAAAGTTTCGTAACTTACCACCAAGAAGAGTAATGGAGGAACTATGAAGACAACTATTTCACTAGCATAAATAATTACCATGGAATAATTACTTTGGAATGATTTACTTCAAATAGTTAGGGTTGAATAATTATTGTGGAATAATTACAGTGGGGGATCCACGAAGTAGTAGAGGATCCACAAAGTAGTAGAGGATCCACAAAGTAGTAGAGGATCCACAAGTAGTAGAGGATCCATGAAGTAGTAGAGGATCCACAAAGTAGTAGAGGATCCACAAAGTAGTAGAGGATCCACAAGTAGTAGAGGATCCATGAAGTAGTAGAGGATCCATGAAGTAGTAGAGGGGGTAAGCTTTGAATAAATTTCAGGGAGCCTGGGGTGAGCTAGCACCTAGCTTGACATATTCTGTATAGGGTTGCTGGTTCTATATAGGTGGGCTGGTTCTATCTAGGTGGGCTGGTTCTATATAGGTGGGCTGGTTTATATAGGTGTGCTTGTTCTATATAGGAAAGCTCATTCTATATAGGTGTGTTGGTTCTGTTTAGGTGGTCTTGTTCTATATAGGTGCGCTGGTTTTATATAGGTGTGCTGGTTCTATATAGGAAAGCTCATTCTATATAGGTGTGTTGGTTCTGTTTAGGTGGTCTTGTTCTATATAGGTGGGCTGGTTTTATATAGGTGTGCTGGTTCTATATAGGAAAGCTCATTCTATATAGGTGTGTTGGTTCTGTTTAGGTGGTCTTGTTCTATATAGGTGCGCTGGTTTTATATAGGTGTGCTGGTTCTATATAGGAAAGCTCATTCTATATAGGTGTGTTGGTTCTGTTTAGGTGGTCTTGTTCTATATAGGTGCGCTGGTTTTATATAGGTGTGCTGGTTCTATATAGGAAAGCTCATTCTATATAGGTGTGTTGGTTCTGTTTAGGTGGTCTTGTTCTATATAGGTGGGCTGGTTTTATATAGGTGTGCTGGTTCTATAGAGGTGTGCTGGTTCTATAGAGGTGGGCTGGTTCTATATAGGTGAGCTGTTTCTATATAGATGGGCTGGTTCTATATAAGTGGGCTGGTTCTATATAGGTGGGCTGGTTCTATATGGGTGTGCTGGTTCTATATAGGTGGGCTGGTTCTATATGGGTGTGCTGGTTTTATTTGGGTGGGCTGGTTCTATATAGGTGGGCTGGTTCTATATGGGTGTGCTGGTTCTATATAGGTGGGCTGGTTCTATATGGGTGTGCTGGTTCTATATAAGTGGGCTGGTTCTATATAGGTGGGCTGGTTCTATATGGGTTTGCTGGTTCTATATGGGTGGGCTGGTTCTATATAGGTGGGCTGGTTCTATATGGGTGTGCTGGTTCTATATAGGTGGGCTGGTTCTATATGGGTGTGCTGGTTCTATATGGGTGGGCTGGTTCTATATAGGTGGGCTGGTTCTATATGGGTGTGCTGGTTCTATATGGGTGGGTTGGTTCTATATAGGTGGGCTGGTTCTATATGGGTGTGCTGGTTCTATATAGGTGGGCTGATTCTACATGGGTGGGCTGGTTCTCTAAAGGTGCTGTGCTGCCCTCTCTGTGCAGGGGTCCTACTCGTCCTCACTGCTGCCATGGAGTTCAACAGTAAAGTGTCTCCTCTGCTTCCCTCTCGGCCGAGTGATGACGTGGAGTTGACTCGTATCTTGACCTCCAAGTCTTTGCCACACATTGTGGTCAAGCCAAAGGAGAAGTTCTTGGGCACTCCGTACGCCATCAAAGCTCAACTCTTGCTGCACACACACATGGAGAGGGTTCCTCTCCACTCCAACTTGCTACTGGCAGGTCAAACTGCTTCATCACAATGTTCACTTGTTGACTGTCTGTTGGTTGTCTTCTTCCACTTCAGATCAGCGAGCAGTCCTTAAGACCTGTCCTCAGCTCCTACAGGAGATGCTCAGCATTCTGACCCAATTATGGGCCTATTACCTCAGCCAAAGGAGTGAGTGTTGTGGGCCTATTCCCTAAGCCAAAGGAGTGAGTGTTGTGGGCCTATTCCCTAAGCCAAAGGAGTGAGTGTTGTGGGCCTATTCCCTCAGCCCAAGGAGTGAGTGTTGTTGGCCTATTCCCTCAGCCCAAGGAGTGAGTGTTGTTGGCCTATTCCCTCAGCCCAAGGAGTGAGTGTTGTTGGCCTATTCCCTCAGCCAAAGGAGTGAGTGTTGTGGGCCTATTCCCTCAGCCAAAGGAGTGAGTGTTGTGGGCCTATTCCCTCAGCCCAAGGAGTGAGTGTTGTTGGCCTATTCCCTCAGCCAAAGGAGTGAGTGTTGTGGGCCTATTCCCTCAGCCAAAGGAGTGAGTGTTGTTGGCCTATTCCCTCAGCCAAAGGAGTGAGTGTTGTTGGCCTATTCCCTCAGCCAAAGGAGTGAGTGTTGTGGGCCTATTCCCTCAGCCAAAGGAGTGAGTGTTGTGGGCCTATTCCCTCAGCCCAAGGAGTGAGTGTTGTTGGCCTATTCCCTCAGCCAAAGGAGTGAATGTTGTGGGCCTATTCCCTCAGCCAAAGGAGTGAGTGTTGTGGGCCTATTTCCTCAGCCTGAACCTGAACAAGAGGAATCGGAACTAAACTTTATTCGTTTTGACTTTGCCGCCGGAAGTGAGAGGTTTATAAACGGGAGGACCAGTACCAGCTAAAAGTGATTGCAATTAAATTTTGGGGGGATAAGGTATTTGAAGCTTTCCCGCCAAACGGCCAAGCAATGAAAAATCAGATAGCTGCAACTCCAACGAAGTATTCCAAGTTCTCCCAAGTTCCATGTTCTCCGTCTTTTTTTTAAAATAATTCTTTGAAGAACCTAGGTCAATACTTGCCCAAGTTGTAGTGTAGTTGTGTCCCCTTTAGGGATACAATAAGCAACTGGAGATTTGCTATAGTTCTATTGCTGGTCCTACTACCAGGGCTCATAATAGACAGATACTTTAATATGATGGCTTAATCTTGCAACATGTTTAAATACAAAACCTCTGTTATGATAAAAGGATAGCTGTTATTAATTTAGAAATGGGTAAAGAAAATGACTACAGCTCCAAGGATTTCAATATCATTCCTAAAAATGAAATTGTAAAGATGCTTTGTGGATGAATGAAACAATATATATTGTGGAGATGGTCAGAGTTTGTTTTGTTTGTTATTTGTTGTTTTTTTTTTGGAAAAAAAAGAAGAAAGGATGCTTAGACAAAAGCATGACATATCTGATGGATTGTTTAGGGCAACTGGCATATATCAAAAGTGTCTCAGTAACATTCATACAGAGTTCTTGGCTAATGATTAGAAGTTTTTATCATTGATAAAAGTGTCACACCACTTCAAGGATTAAAATAAATAAAAACTCCTTCAGTAATGAAGCAATATGAAGAGTGGTACATTTGTTTTTGAGAAGGGAAAGACAGATGGCATATTCAATGGAGTCTGGTTCTGTCTTGGGATCTTCTTCATATTATTGATTTCTCCTACAACAAAGGCATTAAATGATTCATATGTAAACATGACATTATTGAATAATGTGGAGAAAGTTTTGTAGGCACATGATGGACATTAAAAATGACTATTTTGATAAAGACAGACTAGAAGATATGGTACATGAAATAATTATTGAAGATGAGGATGCCGACAGACATTTAATTGACATGGCACTACAATTATCACAACAAAGTGAAGGTAACAACAGAACCAAATACAACTACAAACTCTCAACACAATTTGACAAATACAATAGAAAATATGGACCCTAACTTTCTCCTCAATATTTCCAATTCCTCATGCCAAAATACTTCCACCATCCACCACAGCAATCTTCAATGCAGTGTGCATATTAAATTGCTTAGTATTTCCTGATGATCCACCCTCAATGCAGTAAGAAATGTTACCTGGCAAGTCTACATCATAACACTCTCAACCTTCTCAGCAATTTTAATGCATTGCACACTTTTCCCAAGAAATTCCATGACAATGCTCTCCAACCATCTCAGCAATTTTCAACACAATGGAACTTTCCTCAACAGTTCTATATCACAATGCCCCACCCCTCCACCTTCTCTATGTTCCATAGTTGTCTTCAATGTAATCAACATGTTACCTCAGCAGTTTCACATCACAACCAAGCTTCAATCGATGTCATCCCAGCAGTTTTATAGCACAATGCCCCTCCACCTTCCATAGTTCTCTTCAATGCAATGAAGACAATCTTACCCCATAAGTTCAACATGAAAATTTTAGTCTGCTATCAGGAGTGTGTCTTGCTAGCTCCAACAGAATTGATGCTTTGTCACAGCTAAATCTATTAATATCTATCTATATAACTTCTTCATTAATTCTTTGCCACATATTAATATCTAGCTAAGTATTTGCTTTATGCTTCCCTAGATATTGAATGAACCTGGTTGTACAGCACTAGCAAGAAGTTAATGTCAGACATCATTTTTTCTCAG
This sequence comes from Lycopodina hypogea, assembly GCA_963969325.1. Lineage (NCBI taxonomy): Eukaryota > Metazoa > Porifera > Demospongiae > Poecilosclerida > Cladorhizidae > Lycopodina > Lycopodina hypogea. The sequence goes on from OZ017787.1 coordinate 14,826,504, forward strand.
AGTTTCTGCTTCCCGCCAGTAGGTAAGGGACGATAGTCCAGCTACATTCCTTTGGTCTGAAGAATGCCTGTACTTTCCTTATGAACTATACAGCTAAATGCTGATCCCTTCTTTGCAGAGCCTCAGGAGTAACTTAGGGAAAAAACACCACTTCAGGCGGAGTTGGATGATATCTGAAATATTGGAAATAAGTAAATATTGAAACTTTTATAGTGATTCTTGAACGGCAAAGTCAAAGCAAACGGACTTTAGTTGAAAGTATTCGATGACCACGGTCAATGTTCAGGCCAAACAAAGTTTGATTGTTTTTTTGTTTTTTTTTGGTTTTTTGTGCTGTCCTACGTGTGAACATGGATTACCAGAACACAGCAAGTGTAGAAAAATATTCTACTAAAATATTCTTTAATTGTATAAAGAAATGGGAAGAAACTTGACAACAGCAACATCTCACTTTTTGAGTGTGTGCATGTATTGTGTGCTCATGCCAGCACCCATTGTGCTCTGTGAGTAATTCTCTCTCTGTGGTGTGTGGGTGTGTGTGGTGTGTGTGTGTGTGTGGTGTGGTGTGTGTGTGTGTGTGTAGAGCCAGCTCCCTCCCTCAGCTGTTTTGAGGAGGTGATGAAGGCCAGTGCTGTGTTGGTGCAGGGCATGTGGAACATCAACTCTCCTCTCCTGCAGCTGCCCCACATCACAACTGCTCACCTCAGACACTTTAGGACCAAGAAGGTGTGGTCATCTGGTGTGGGTGTGGCCATCTGGTGTGGGTGTGGCCATCTGGTGTGGAGTGTGAAGGTCATCCATTCCTGTTGTGTTGCCTCATCGTATTTATGTGATCCAGCGTAACATCTCCAGCATCGAACAGTTTGCCAGTCTCCACGACACTGAGAGACGCAAGCTTGTAAGGGCACTTTCAGATGAAGAGTATTCTGACCTCTTGGCTGTGTGTGCAATGTTCCCTCGGGTTGCCGTATCAGCTGACACTCAAGGTACAGTGTGTTTACAGCCTGCTAGGTTGCCATAGACACTGACACATAAGGTACAGTGTTTACAGACAGTCAGGTTGCCATAGAAACTGACGCTCATGGTACAATGCATTTATCAGACAGTCAGGTTACCATAGAAACTGATGCTCATGGTACAATATATATATCAGACAGCCAGGTTGCCATAGAAACTGATGCTCTTGGTACAGTGTGTTTATCAGATAGCCAGGTTGCCATAGAAACTGACGCTCATGGTACAGTGTGTCTATCAGACAGCCAGGTTGCCATAGAAACTGATGCTCATGGTGCAGTGTGTCTATCAGACAGCCGGAGTGCAGCGTTTCATTTAGAAATTATCTGAGACGTGGTTCATGATTTTTTTTAATGAAAATGGTGTGTGTGTGATGGTGTGTGTGTTATGGTGTATGTGTGATTGTGTGTGTGATTGTGTGTGTGATGGTGTGTGTGGTGTGTGGGTGATGGTGTGTGTGATGGTGTGTGTGTGTGTGTGATGGTGTGTGTGTGTGATGGTGTGTGTGTGTGTGATGGTGTATGTGTGATGGTGTGTGTGATGGTGATTAAGGTGGTGTGTGATTTCTGCAGTGGTTGAGGATGACAACACAGACAGGGTGACTGTGGGATCTCTGGTCACTATGAGTGTAACCTTGCAGAGGTCATCTCTATTGGAGGCCGGACTACTGGAGATACTAGAGCAGACACCAGCAGACTCATGGCAGGATAGGCAGGTGTGGCGTGTGTGCTGGTGTGTGTGAGTGAGTGTGTGCTGGTGTGTGTGCTGATGTGTTTGTTGATCTGTTTGTGTGTGTGCATGTGTGTGTGTGTATGATGGTGTGTGATAGTGTGTATTGCATGTGAGTGTGTTGGGTGATCTGTGACTGTGTGGTGTGGTGTGTGATAGTGTGTAGTGCATGTGAGTGTGTTGGGTGGACTGTGACTGTGTGGTGTGGTGTGGTGTGGTGTAGGCTGACAGAGATGTGGAGACCATCCCTACATTGCAAGAGAAGCCGGCGGACAGTGGCACTCACTCTGTGACCGCCTCCAACAAGAAGGGCCGGAAAGGAGTTGCCCCTAGTCGCAAGAAGGTCAAAGGTGCAATGAAAGTGTGCAAGAGAACTACCAACCTGAAGAAGGCCAAGAAGGTTGCCGGCCCCCGGGAGGAGTCACTTAGTGATGTAGGGAAGGACAGGGATGAGGGAGGTGGTGGTCGGGAGGTGAGGGGCCGCGGGGACACTACCAAAGACCAGAGGAAGGCAAGCAGGAGAGCAGAGAGGGACAGTGATGGCAGTCCAGAGGAGGACAAGATGGAGGATGTGGGGGAGGAGGAGGAGGAGTGGGCCAGACTGCAACAGAGCATGCAGAAACACACCAAGAAGAAGTTTGAACAACGTAGCACTGACAGCCATCCAGTACACGCCCCCTTCTTCCCTGAGGTAAGGGTGGCCATTGCTGCAAGTTCTTGCAGCTCTAGTCTTCCCTGGGGTGAGGTGGACCTAAGATGTCCCCTCCCCTCACTCAGGGAAGTCTGGAATACATGTGTGCTTGGAGCACCTGGTGTGGATGTGGGTGTGGTCAGGTGTCCCAGAATAACCCATAATACGCCTGGGCAATAATACATGCTTTGTTATTTATATCTTCGTGTGTGTGTGTGTGTGTGTGTGTGTGTGTGTGTGTGTGTGTGTGTGTGTGTGTGTGTGTGTGTGTGTGTGTGTGTGTGTGTGTGTGTGTGTGTGTGTGTGTGTGTGTGTGTGTGTGTGTGTGTGTGCAGGAGAAGCAGGAGTGGTGGTGGCTCTATGTTGCTGATAAGAGGAACAAAGAAATGATTTGTCCTCCAAAGAAGATTACTGGACTAGTCTTGGACTATTCAGTGAGCATGACATTGAAGGTCCATGGGGTCAATCTGCCCCTGCACTGATGTCTGTTAGGTCCATGGGGTCAATCTGCCCCTTGACTGATGTCTGTGAGGTCCATGGGGTCAATCTGCCCCTTGACTGATGTCTGTGTGGTCCATGGGGTCAATCTGCCCCTGCACTGATGTCTGTGTGGTCCATGGGGTCAATCTGCCCCTGCACTGATGTCTGTGTGGTCCATGGGGTCAATCTGCCCCTTGACTGATGTCTGTGAGGTCCATGGGGTCAATCTGCCCCTGCACTGATGTCTGTGAGGTCCATGGGGTCAATCTGCCCCTTGACTGATGTCTGTGTGGTCCATGGAGTCAATCTGCCCCTGGACTGATGTCTGTGTGGTCCATGGGGTCAATCTGCCCCTGGACTGATGTCTGTATGGTCCATGGGGTCAATCTGCCCCTTGACTGATGTCTGTGTGGTCCATGGGGTCAATCTGCCCCTTGACTGATGTTTGTGTGGTCCATGGGGTCAATCTGCCCCTGCACTGATGTCTGTGTGGTCCATGGGGTCAATCTGCCCCTGGACTGATGTCTGTGTGGTCCATGGGGTCAATCTGCCCCTTGACTGATGTCTGTGTGGTCCATGGGGTCAATCTGCCCCTGCACTGATGTCTGTGTGGTCCATGGGGTCAATCTGCCCCTTGACTGATGTCTGTGTGGTCCATGGGGTTAATCTGCCCCTTGACTGACGTCTGTGAGGTCCATGGGGGCATCCAATATTGAGTATACTAGAAGTGATTGTCTGTGTTAGGGAAATTATGACTCCATACCTATCTACCTATCCTGGTCTCTGCCAGTGTTTGTATTAATGTATTGTTATTGTCTTTTGCAGAATGACTTCCACTTCAATGCCCCCAGTCGCCCTGGGATCGTGCGCTATTCTGTTGTCCTGCGCTCAGACTCTTACCTGGACCTTTGCTTCGAGCAAGAAGTCAAGGTTAGGCTTGTCAACAGCACTTGTGAGCATGTCCTACAAGGTGGACATGCACATGTCCTATTCCAAGCTACTAAAGGAAAATGCATAATATTGTAAAATTACATATTTAAGGTTTTGTGCATCTTAATTCAGTTTTATCCAAGTTTGAAACTGTTTGGATAGTCCATTCTTAAGATAGGAAAGATCTTGTAGGATGGTCCAACCTTTACCTAACCATTGTCAAGCTATGGAGGGTCTTGAAAGATGGTCCACCTGTGGCCTAAAGTTCTCGCACCTCAACATTTGCCCTGATAACACAGATGGATAGCATAAAACAGTATACTAAATGGCTGTACAAAATTTGTTTGTAATACTTCACGTCTACTATCACTCTCTCTCACTAATTCATTGCAACTATATGACACTAGCAAGTATAGCCATTTTGGCCAGGAGTTAGTGCATGACACAGATGGAACACACGGGTTATGCATGTTGCTGTGCCAGTGCTTTCAGTTACTGTAAATATATGCAGCATGAGACCCTTTACCACTCACTGTCAAGAAGTGCCTTTAATAGAGGTGGAGCATCAACTTGTGCAAGTCCAGCTGCATTCAGTTAGGCATGAGTGACTGGACGTTGGTGTAAAGCCCTGAATAGTAAATGCAGTTGATAGTTGACAAGTTTTCAGTTTTGGGATGGCAAATTTTATAAGTTTCAATTGATAGATCGATCTTCTGTTGTTAGGTTTTCTGTTGACAGGTTTTCAGTTGATAGATTTAAATGGTTGGATAAACCTCTTTCTGGCCCAATAGCAATCTCTTTAATCAAACATGTACAATGAATGGAGACTAATTAGGTCACACAACACAATACAATCATTGACCTTATGAAAAGATTTAAAGGTAGTAGAAAAGAAAATGCACAGTTCAGGGATTCACAATAAACCAACTCACTCAATAGGTTGTTTTTATCACAATGGATGAGAAGAGCAGGGGCAGGGCTAGGGCGGTGGTGGAAGTGGAGGGAGGGGGAGAGTGGGAAAGAGGAAAGGAATAAGGGTAAAGGTGGGTAGGGGGAAGAGGAGGGAAGTAAAGAATTAAGGGAAATAAAGAGGTGGAAAAGAAAGGAGAAAAACGGGAATAGAGGAAAACATGGAAGGAAACCAGAAGGAGGAAAAGAAAATGAAGGTCAAATAGGGGGGGGGGGAAGAAAATAAAAAGGACCCACCAACCATTGGCTTGGGAACAATTCCTTAACCATTCCACCACTTTTTTCAGGTTTCTTTTTTGGTATGGAAATTTTAAATTCTTATTTTCCCCACCAGAAGTACCACATTCAGAAAATTTTGGTTGTAAAAATAAGTCAGGATATGCCAAGAAAACTCTGGGTGGAGTTTGAAGTCGGACAGACAAGACTGAGTGAATCACAGACAGAGAGGGCCCCCCCCCCGATCTTGGGCAGTTAGTGGGCTGCAGTCACTAAAAGGTCTGCTTTCAAGACACATATTTTAGACTTTAAAACAAAAGTGAGTATGTAATTAGGGTCAAAGTTTTTCTTTTAAGTACCATTTTTTTAACATTTTCAGCTTTACACACAAAGAGGAAGAGGTGTTGCCAGATGGGACCCACTCCATCTTATTCACTGAGTCAAGTTGTGTCTGTATGCCAAAGTTTTAGGCCTGTAGCTCCATTATTTTTTTCTGGTGAAAGTACTGTTTTTGTTTGAATAGAGAAAGGGGTGTGGCCATATAAATGTACTTATGACGTTCCCCTGATGACACTGATGGAACCAATTCGATGTTATTCACAAGGTGTCTGCATGCCAAAGTTTAGGCCTGTTGCTCCATTCTTTTTTCTTGCAACAGTACCATTTTTTTTTTTGTGTTTTTTTTGGGGGGGGGGGGGGGGGGGGAATAAAAAAGGGGTGTGGCCATATAGATATGCTTTTGACGTTCCCCTGGTGACACTGATTCCAAATATATATATATATATATAGATGGGTTTGTGTGTCTAACTTCAACTGTTCAAGCATGAATCGCGGACACACAGACGGCCTATTTGCACTTTATAGTACAGATAGATGAAGAGAGAGAGGGTGATCTTTGCAATATCAAAGTCAGTCCTTCAAATGGAGATGATGTGTACCTATAATTGTGTCTGCAGCTCGTGGTGCACACCCACCAGGAGGTCAAAGGTCGTGCACAGTGGGCCGACTTAGAGGAAGAAGAGGAAGAGGAGGAGTTGATCGAGGAGTCCGTGTCTGGTACTGAGTTGTCTGAGGAGGAGGAGGAGTCTTCCTGAGGTCACAACTTGACCGAACCCTTCCTGTGATTCATACTATATATATACATTCTCATATATTGGATGTCATTCATGAAGAATTATTTTTAAGCTGAAATAATAACAGGAAGAAGTACATTAATTGCAATAGGGGAAGTAGGTGTGTCATGGGTGTGTCTATATCATTGCGTGAATTTTTTTGTCTACTAGCCATTTCCTCTATATATATATATATATATATATATATATATATATATATATATATACAAGTGAAAGTAAAAAATATTTCTTTGAAATAAAACTGGTAGGTAGGGATGACATGTCAGCAAGAAGTGCAGAAAGAAGAATTCTGTGACGGTACATGTTATAAAATTCCATACTTCACTGATTCCTCTGACCTTAGAATTCTACATGATAGTGTGACAGTCTGTGTTTCAAAATTCCTGTGAACTAAGAGTAATTATTGTACATGAGCTAGCTAGGAGCAAAATGAAGAGATGGCAGTCTTTCGGCATCACACCTTACAGATTACGTGAGAATGAGGAATTTTATAACATGCACTGTCACAGAATTCTTGCTTCTCTGCACTTTTTGCTGACATGTCATCCATACTTACCAGTTTTACTTCAAAGATATAATTTAAAATGTGGCTCTAGTAGTAGTAGAAGCTGCTGTTGGTAGTGTAGAGCTTCAGGGAGAGAGAGACTCCCTGTCAGAGAAGCTCACTACCAATTGCAAAAAGAAGTAACAGCTAGCTATAACAATGCAGTGTCTAGCTGATACAAATTTAGCTAAAGAATTTGATTTACATTCAAGAGTTGGAAGTGTAGTTCTGGTGGTGGTGGTAGTAGAGAGATGCTGTTAGTGTGGAGTTTCTTTATCTGAACGCTGAGACTACCCCTTTTTAATTTTTATTTAATGATATTCATTTCCTCGTGCATGAACTGGTTTTAAATTGGGTGCGTAGAAGAATTGGTAGTGTCAAAATGGCAGCTTCAACTTAACACTGCAGCTATTAGTCTGGGATATACTTCGGTAGTTTGTTAGCATGGCGAAGCAGATGAAGTGGTCGTGGACCTAGTCCAAAGAAATAACTATTGCATGATTTGCTGTATCCAGCTAGGCTCTAGCCTTGGAAGTGAAAATAAATAATAAGAAGAAAGATGGAAAACGTTTGGTAATTTTGACGAGTCTCCGCTTGCTACTCTAGCTATTGATTTGGAGGACAGATACTGTCTTGGTAGTTTGTGTTGCAGCTTATATGGACTGCAGGTGAGTTTTGTGGCTTAGGTTTGAGCTATAGCAGAGAAAGTGAAGCTTTCATGTTGTATTAGTCAATGAGGC
>OZ017787.1:14834149-14949149 GCA_963969325.1 Lycopodina hypogea
GAACCCAACGGTGCACAGACAGACTATTCCTACTTTATAGTATGGATATTACATGTAGATCTATTGAAACACATGATTTGTTCACATATTTATCTTTCTAATTAATAAAAACATCATCACTCTGATTACTCAAAAGGTCCAGTTTAATGCTGAGTTGCCTTTGTACTGCGACAGAACTCTTCTAGTAAATATTGAAGGAGGTCTGTGTCCACTGTAGTGTGCCTCAATCTATGATCCACTTCTAATGAAGGTTGCCAGCTGGGATTCAATTCGGGAAACTATGTGTATATATATGCATATATATATATATATATATATATATATATATATATATATATATATATATATATATATATATATATGCACACATATATACATTAATAAATAAATATAAATTTATTACATCATGCAGGACTTTTTTGCCATTATGCATGGCCATATTTTTAACTATATTTGGTGAAATTTGTATGGTATTTCACAATAATACTTGAGAATATGAGACACTTGGAACATGCCATGGAGCATACATGGGAAAGCATTTGAACTAAGCTTTTATTTGGCAATAAGATTAAGGGTAAGGGGTGAGTGACAACAAAGTGCCGGTACATATTATATATCTCATAAATAATAAATGAGAAGTAGGTTACACCTCCCCCCCCCTCCCCCCCCCTCCCAAAAAAAGAACCCCCCTTTCAAAAATCCTGGCTATGGGCCTGTGTATGTACGTATGTATGTATGCATGTATATATATATATATATATATATATATATATATATATAAAAGTTTATGGGTCTAACTTCAATCTGTTTAAACATATCCCATATGTGACAGACTGACAGGAAGATGGACTATTCACACTTTATAGTAGAGATCTGTAACAGTGCTACTAAATAAATGAGCCTAAACTATAAAACAGACATCCAGTGGAGGTGCTGCTGTAGAAAACTAGCAGTGTCCTGTATGCTCCCAGCCAATAATAATACAGCTGGTTCAGATGAGGCACAGGTTTGCATCCTCTGGCTGGTTAAGTTCTCCAGACAAGCAGCCTATACAGTCACAGTCTGACACAGCACCAAGATAATATATATAAGCAGTAACTTGATTAGATGGGATGGCTGCTTGGCTTCTCATAGTATCACTAGCAAACAGATTAATCATCTGTGGCTGGGAAGCCACACCAGCCGATGGTGTGAGCAGGAAACTAACCAGAAACCAGCTCTCTTTCAAAATTCGATTAATACCTCGTGACACTCCATTGGGAAACAACACCTTACTATTGGAGCAACCAAGGAAAACAAAACCCCCCACCCCCCAACATCATACCGTATGGATGCATGGACCCGTGGCAATGCTGTCATTGATATTCAAACCTATTTAATCCGTTGGGGAAGCCCCAGGTTCTGTCCCCGGAACAATATATAAAAAGATAAAGGAGAAAAGGAATACCAGGTGCTTAACAGTTTGAGTTGAAGTTGGATTAGGTTACTACGCTATGCATAAGGCTGGTACCGAGTGTCGGGACTGCTGTAGCGAGCTCAAGGACTTTAGCTCCACTAAAGCCAGTGATTTCTGTCGACTCAGTTCCCAGGACTCCAGCTACCTTGTGGTTCACGAAGGCGCTCCAACGGGCATATATAACAATCTCCCAGTGCAACTGACCAAAGCAAGCGGCACTATGATGAGCAGGTTGTTGAGGAGGTGGCCGGGCAACAAAGTGGCAGTTACTGGCAGCTCTGATAGTCGCTGTTGGATAGAGTATGACCCAAGTTCAAGGGAACCAGACGACATAGGGCTGTCTGTCTTTGCAGCTGTGATCACTGTGAGTTGCTCTCTAGTTGCAGCATAGATAGGGCATGTGGACTGTTTTATTGTGATATTAGGCCACTTCAACCAATAATGTTGTTTCAGGAGTACTCTGTCTTCAACCAAAGGGTGGGTAGGTAGGCCTATATTTATAAATTTGCTATGATAAAATTCTATGAATATCATTAAAAAAACACCACCAAGCGTGTAACATCAACAAAGACCACAAAGCCACACTCAAACTCTGGCCATTTTCAGTCATTTTCTATGAAGTAATCTTTATATTTATAAACTAAATACTGCAAAAATAGTGTCAGATTACTCATGAAACAATGTTATTGGTTGGAGTTACTACCCAAGTCCATTAACATCTGATGGTAGCCAAAATCTAGTTTTGTTACAATAGCTAGATTATTAGTGGTATGAAATTTTCTTGATCTTGCAGTTCAGAAAAAAGATCTTTATCAAGGACCCAAATGCATCAGAGCCAAGGTTGCTTGCATATTGTGTGGATGCCGCCTTTTATGACCCAGACCAGACCTCACTTTTCTCTGCTAAGGTTTGTCTTGCAAGTAATCCACACTTGAGATGAACTTTACATCTCCTAGCAACTATGAAATGTAAAATATTTCTTGTTGAGCTCCCAATAGCAAACAATTGGTATTGTGTTACTGCAATCTCACCACCGCACGCTCACCAGTTACCACTGCACCCTCACCAGTCACCACTGCACCCTCACCAGTCACCACTGCACCCTCACCAGTCACCACTGCACCCTCACCAGTCACCACTGCACCCTCACCAGTCACCACTGCACCCTCACCAGTCACCACTGCACCCTCACCAGTCACCACTGCACCCTCACCAGTCACCAACGCTCACCAGTCACCACTGCACTCTCACCAGTCACCACTGCACTCTCACCAGTCACCACTGCACACTCACCAGTCACCACTGCACACTCACCAGTTACCACTGCACCTTCACCAGTCACCACTGCACCCTCACCAGTCACCACTGCACCCTCACCAGTCACCACTGCACTCTCACCAGTCACCACTGCACTCTCACCAGTCACCACTGCACTCTCACCAGTCACCACTGCACTCTCACCAGTCACCACTGCACTCTCACCAGTCACCACTGCACCCTTACCATGCACCACCACACCCTCACCAGTCACCACTGCACCCTTACCATGCACCACCACACCCTCACCAGTCACCACTGCACCCTCACCAGTCACCACTGCACCCTTACCATGCACCACCACACCCTCACCAGTCACCCTTACCATGCACCACCACACCCTCACCAGTCACTACTGCACTCTCACCAGTCACCACCACATCCTCACCAGTCACCACTGCACCCTCACCAGTCACCAACGCTCACCAGTCACCACTGCACCCTCACCAGTCACCACTGCACCCTCACCAGTCACCACTGCACTCTCACCAGTCACCACTGCACTCTCACCAGTCACCACTGCACTCTCACCAGTCACCACTGCACTCTCACCAGTCACCACTGCACCCTTACCATGCACCACCACACCCTCACCAGTCACCACTGCACCCTTACCATGCACCACCACACCCTCACCAGTCACCACTGCACACTCACCAGTTACCACTGCACCCTCACCAGTCACCACTGCACCCTTACCATGCACCACCACACCCTCACCAGTCACCCTTACCATGCACCACCACACCCTCACCAGTCACTACTGCACTCTCACCAGTCACCACCACATCCTCACCAGTCACCACTGCACTCTCACCAGTCACCACTGCACTCTCACCAGTCACCACTGCACCCTTACCATGCACCACCACACCCTCACCAGTCACCACTGCACCCTTACCATGCACCACCACACCCTCACCAGTCACCACTGCACCCTCACCAGTCACCACTGCACCCTTACCATGCACCACCACACCCTCACCAGTCACCCTTACCATGCACCACCACACCCTCACCAGTCACTACTGCACTCTCACCAGTCACCACCACATCCTCACCAGTCACCACTGCACCCTCACCAGTCACCAACGCTCACCAGTCACCACTGCACCCTCACCAGTCACCACTGCACCCTCACCAGTCACCACTGCACTCTCACCAGTCACCACTGCACTCTCACCAGTCACCACTGCACTCTCACCAGTCACCACTGCACCCTTACCATGCACCACCACACCCTCACCAGTCACCACTGCACCCTTACCATGCACCACCACACCCTCACCAGTCACCACTGCACACTCACCAGTTACCACTGCACCCTCACCAGTCACCACTGCACCCTTACCATGCACCACCACACCCTCACCAGTCACTACTGCACTCTCACCAGTCACCACCACATCCTCACCAGTCACCACTGCACCCTCACCAGTCACCAACGCTCACCAGTCACCACTGCACCCTCACCAGTCACCAACGCTCACCAGTCACCACTGCACCCTCACCAGTCACCACTGCACTCTCACCAGTCACCACTGCACCCTCACCAGTCACCACTGCACCCTCACCAGTCACCACTGCACCCTCACCAGTCACCACTGCATCCTCACCAGTCACCACTGCACCCTCACCAGTCACCACTGCACTCTCACCAGTCACCACTGCACTCTCACCAGTCACCACTGCACCCTCACCAGTCACCACTGCATGCTCACCAGTCACCACCGCACCCTCACCAGGCACCACTGCACTCTCACCAGTCACCACCGCACTCTCACCAGTCACCACTGCACCCTCACCAGTCACCACTGCATGCTCACCAGTCACCACCGCACCCTCACCAGTCACCACCGCACCCTCACCAGGCACCACCGCACCCTCACCAGTCACTACAGCACCCTCACCAGTCACCACCACACCCTCACCAGTCACCACCACACCCTCACCACCACACTCTCACCAGTCACCACCGCACCCTCACCAGTCACCACCGCACCCTCACCAGTCACCACCACACTCTCACCAGTCACCACCGCATGCTCACCAGTCACCACCGCATGCTCACCAGTCACCACCACATGTTCACCAGTCACCACCACATGCTCACCACCGCACCCTCACCAGTCACCACCGCATGCTCACCAGTCACCACCGCACCCTCAACAGTCACTACCGCACGCTTCCACTGTAAATGTGTTGCAGATATGCGAGTATGTCGCTGTGTTGTGTTGCAGATAAATGTGGGTGTGGCAGTGGACTGGTATATGGACCTCAGAAGAGATGGAGAGACCTGTTCAAGAACTGGCCATGTCAAAGGAATCCTACACCTCCTTGGACTAGAGGACACTCCTCGACAGACATGACATAGCATACACTGCCATACTATATCACCTCCACTGAACTGCACTGTACTGTGTGATACTCCCATCTGCAAACTTTTATGTCATATAGTAGTCAAGTTTTTATTCAGTGAATGAATGCAAGTATATCACCACCAGCATAATATATTCATTGACCTGCTCTAATTCAACATAAATATCAAAATATTTACAGATGAAATAAATCATGCAATCACAAGTGCAGAGTTCAGCCATCCTTCAAGAGTCAAGAGTGAAGTCTAAAGGTTGGGAGGCTCGTAAGACTTCCAACAACGCTCCTTGAACACCTGCAAATGGAGCATGAAGAGTGCACATGTGATGGCTAATTAAGGGATAGAACCTGCAAGTGGAGCATGAAGAGTGCACATGTGATGGCTAATTAAGGGACAACCTGCAAGTGAAACCTGAACAGCGCACATGTGATTGCTAATTAAGGGACACAACCTGCAAGATGCTCAATGGAGTAAGGGAATTACTGTTACCAGGGTAATCAATATGATCATTAAGTTGGTGGTTGCTGGGGATCTCCAAGAATATCAGATTAGATAATAATTAATCAGTATGTTTAGCTCTAGTCATATAGTCATGACCATATATAATGGTGGAGTAGTGATGAGGTTAGAAGTCCTAGCTATATGGACAGCCAGACAATGAACACATTTCATAGACTTGCAATAGTGTAGTATTGTTAATAAAGGCAACAGATTTTAGGCGAAGAGACAGAAACCCACTCACCACCATCAAAAGTCTTGCAACCATCTACACCAGCAAGTTTGCTTGGTCTGTGCAGAGTGGCCCCAGAAATAAACACTAGAGAAAAATGACCGAATGTCTCCCCCCCAAGCAAGCTATGTTCAAGCTCACAGCCAAATTAAAAGCACTTAAGGGGACATGGAGATCATCTGAAGCTAAGAGAGTGCAGAGTACAAAACTAAACAGTATATCACTGATAATACAAGCCAGAATACTGAAGTTCCTCTCAAAAATCAACTGATAGGACACACCTGAGGTAAGACCTCCTTTAGTGATGTGATGGTAGTGTATCTGAGCTCCCTCCCCCTCTCCTCCCCATGTCTCACAAGTCACAACACACAGACAATAGAAACATCCTCCCATGCTAATTACGTCTGCGGTCACATACAAGTAAAACCACAACCAACCACTCGTGACCACCATGATTAGATATCACATGACCACCATGTGTGTGTGTGTGTGTGTGTGTGTGTGTGTGTGTGTGTGTGTGTGTGTGTGTGTGTGTGTGTGTGTGTGTGTGTGTGTGTGTGTGTGTGTGTGTGTGTGTGTGTGATCACAGTGTGTGATAAAGCTGTTAAGGAATGGTAGGGATCTGAAACTGACACTTGAGCTATTGTTCACGCACATCTTCATAACCTTTTAAGGAAGATACATTAATCTGTTGTTGCTAAAATCCATGAAAGAAAACAAGCACTGTGCAAGCTACTGTGTTTTTCATGGGGAAAAACAGTATATTTATAGGTATATGCTAATTAAGATTTAAAAACAGTATATTTATAGGTATACGCTAATTAAGATTTAAAACAGAACACCTTATGAAAGCCACTGCAACAGATAACATGCTCTTCTTTGATGATAATTCCTGAAGTACCCTCCCCTGCCCTCCCCTGCCCTGCCCTGCCCTGCCCTCCCCTGCCCTAGAAGAATATACCGGGTGTTGCCAGGGCCAGAAATATAAGAATATACCGGGTGTTGCCCACGCCAGAAATATATTTGTGAATGATGATATAATTGTAAGCATGGAATGATTCTCAATTACAGCACCGAATGTATTAAATATGTAAAATTTAACCAAAGATAATGCAATCACCAACACTAATATCAATATTAAAACATGATATCTATATTAAAACATGATATGATTAATCTCCATATTCCCAAGATTCAATTAATTTACATGTTATCAGCAAACTAAACAAACAAATTCTATATAAAAAGGAATGTGTATGTCAGGTCGTCACTGCAACGCCAAATGTGTTCACAAATTATAAGGGTACTTTCTGAGGTAGCAGGTAGATGAAATTTGGTGTGAGGATAGGTGCAATGACAAGGTTAATGACCATTTTCTTAGAATTTTGCTAAGGATAAATTCAAGAGGGAGAATTAGCATTTGGTGTAATTTTGACCATTTCTTGGTAAGGAATAAACTCACCAGTCACCACACCCACTTAATCTCCTGTTGTTGTTTGTGTGTCTGGAGGACCCCACATGCCCATCCTGGGGTTTTGACTGCCTGAGTTCCTCCCTCGGTCAAATTATGTATGCAAACAAAGTTTGAGTGGCAGTGCATTAGCCTAATAGGTAGGTACTATATAGAATTTGGTGGGTTTAGTGAAGTGAGGTCATACAGCTTTGAAACATTGTTTGCTCACCAAGCCCTCTACTTTTGCCACTTCGGCACAGATATCACGTTAAATTTTAAAATATAATATGCCCTTTTTAGTATAATTTTTTTTTAAATTAGAAAACTACACAAAATGAAATTAGGAAGAAAAACTCTAAGTGGAGTTGTTTCAACCTCAGCTTCTGGATAGCAGCTGGGGTTATCCGCTCCTTAACAAATTGGTCTCTCTCTCTTTCCCCCCCCCCCCCCCCCCCCCCACCCTTACTCACAGTGGCCTGACAGTTGTGACTTTCTGGCCCTGAAAAATATTTCTAAAAAAAAAAAAAAAAAAAAAAAAAAAAAAAAAAAAAAAAAAAAAAAAAAAAAATTGAGGGCTATAGGAGGATAATAACACTCATGGTCACATGAAGACAACATGCCAAAATTTAGCCTGTTGGTCTAATGGGCATGTGACCAGAAAAGTGTGTTACTCTCCTGTCGGTGTTGGTATGTGCGCACTTCGGGAGGGGGTTAAATTAAATTTGTTCCACCTGATGTTGCTCTTGACCAATCTGACACTCTCCATTAATATTTTATTGGTGTGGCTAGAGACACACTCATAGTTACAGGTTATTGATACTCTTGTAGTCACATGGAAACCACATACCAAGTTTTACTGTTCCAGTGGGACGTGGGTGTGACTATGAAAAAACCACACCCATTCCACACTCACACGTAGTTAATAATGCTCACCTGAGTACTTGAAGATTGCATGACAAATTTCGGCCTAATTGGCACTTTAATTAGCTTTTGGAAGCCAAAACCACATCCTCTTGGTGTGGCCATGACAAAATTACACCCTTTCCAACACCCAAAGGTGGATAATAGTGCTCACCTGTTTGCTTTGAGAACACATGCCGAATTTTAGCCCGATTGATCCTTTAATTAGCTTTGGGCAGCCCAAACTACTTCCTATGGTTGTGGTTATTACAAAAGTACACCTATTGCCACACCCACATGTGGTTAGTAGTGCTCACTTGGGTATTTGGAAACCACATACCAAATTTCAGTCTGATTGGTGGAGTGGTGTGGCAGTGAGAACAGCTCACGCAACAAAGAGCTCCTCCCATGTA
Organism: Lycopodina hypogea; assembly: GCA_963969325.1. NCBI lineage: Eukaryota > Metazoa > Porifera > Demospongiae > Poecilosclerida > Cladorhizidae > Lycopodina > Lycopodina hypogea. The sequence goes on from OZ017787.1 coordinate 14,842,796, forward strand.
CAAGTAGATAGAGTGACCAGTCTAGCTCTAACAAGAGAGCACTATTGGTCCATAACAGTTATTTCCTCCTTTTTCATTGAAGCTAATAGTTACATCCATTCGCTGAGTCAGAGGAGAAGTTGGGGGAGTGTCAACCACAGAAAATAATCAGTTAAACAATAAAATGAACTCCCTAATTAACATGGTATAGGCCAACCACTTCACCTCAAGCAACAGGGGCTGGGTAGAGTATAAAAAAGTAATATCATGAGAGTCAGAATAATTTTCGTTTTGCTGTACCAAATCTTGATGCTTGTTGCTAGTAATTGTTTGTGTTGCCAGGGCTAGGTGACTGGGTTGATGTTGCCGATGATTCTGTTTTCTTTCCCTTTTCTTCCATTTTAGTTAGAAGAATATGGTACGGATCAAACGAGGTAGTTAATGGCTAGGGATACCTAATTGGGTCAATTTGGTATATTTCAGAAGGTTAGGTATATATTTTATTGGGGTTAGTATATTTTTGGCATTTGGTATATATTTGTTTTTTTTTTAAGCCCTTGTTCAAAATTTAATAAGTGATATAAGAAAATTATGTCTATTTCATGGAATCATTAAGTGAGCAGTTGTTCTTATGTTGAATACATAGCCTTCAGAGCTCCCTCAACGTGAATCCGATAAATATTAAAAGTATTATGATTTCCTTCTACTTCAAAAACAGAAAGCAGAACTGTCCCTTTATGTGGATGATGCTTTGATGTGTCGTGGCTGTGGATTTTTAAACATTACTATCAGCAATAACTAATTGCCTGTGAAAAGATGGAATAACTTAAAATTAGTGTTGTGCGCATGTGAGATACTCAATTAAAATTGATTTCTATGTATCTAAAGGCCTGTCCACACTGCACACTAAAACCAGTTTCACCTGCGTCTGAAACGAGCTCCACACGTCCACCTGGTTTCATCACAACAGGTTCCACCTGAAACCGTCAGAAGAGCAAGTTTCAAGTGGCTCTGATTTATGTACCATTCCTGTGGCTCTAGTGTTGATGTGCGATACTAGGAGTTGAGCTAATAACAGCACTCTCCCTCCTCCCTGCTTGTTTCGATGACATTGCAGAGGGGAAAAAAGACAGAACTAAGTGGCACACTAGAAAATAAAATATCAAAATAGCTACACAAGGTAGAGGCAAACTAATTATCAATTCAGGCAATTATTCAGCCCACACAGGTAATGTGGAACGGGTTCAGCACTATGCCAGCGTGGACGCAAGAAACCGCTTGGAGCCGGGTGTTGCTAGAGAGAGTACATACCCATTTTTATTGTGGACAGACCTCAATATATCAACTACATCATTGAAGTACAAATGAGAGTATTTACTGAACTACACATGACCCTACAAACCACGTAAGAACAAACATTCAGTCACTCTAAAATATCTCACATGTAATAAGCAAACTGTGAACCCTGTACAACAGCAAAAGCATAAAGGTGTGGCTGGTGGGATTCCATCCTTGGATGGTTTCTAGTTTTCATATACTTGACTTTAATTCTGTGTTGTGTGTGGCTAGGGGTGCCTGCATGTTAAGGGCTATCAGAGTGTTCAAGACCTTGATGACCGAAAACCAATAGCACTGTTCAAATTATTGCATATGTATCGTGTCCCTATTGGATTTTCGTCATTTAAACAATCAACAGACTAAATTTCTGGAGTAGCAAAATTTGGCCAGAATTTGGCAATCTTTGTGACCTCCTGTTTGAAGATTTTGAATAATTGATTGGGGAATATTTTATTTCATTATACGTCAATAGACATACACATAAGTCCCCATCGTTTAGCCATCAAGTTAATGCATTGATATTGCTTCTGCAGCATTGAACTAAGAAAATTCATCTTATCTGTGTGTGAATTTGGTTTTGGTGTATATTTGGGGCAAAATTGGTAGATTTTTCTTCCATTTGGTATTGTTTTAAAGGCTGTGTGGTATATTTTGCCAACAGAAACCTGGCAACACTGGTCATTATAAAAACAGATGTTTACTGCCATTGCAACTCTCTGTGCTTGCATTGTAAACTCTGTTACTGTACCAGACTGCACCAACACATAATGGCCACACACACAACATTGTTGAATCAGTCCCACAATACTAATTTAGTTCAAAATTTCTAAACAAATCATGTGTTTCTGGATTAAAATGCACACACACACACGTATATACATGACATTAATATTATAGAGGTATGTGTACTAAATAGAGGTAAGCATGCCCATCATGGGATGTTGACAGACTAACTGACCTTCATGCTGCGTTCTTGCACGGCTTCCTCCACCACCAGCTCACTTCGCATCAGACGCAACTGAAATATCAATAAGCACAACAGTGAGGACCCCATTTATGATTCACCACCATTATATACACCTGCATGGACCACACATACATCAGCTGATGGAAACCTGATGGCTACATATAACAAATACAACCATATAAATAGAGTCATCCAAAAGCATGGCTCAAGGACCAAAAAAAAGGAGGGGGGGGGGGGGGGGGGGGATATTGGAGTGACCACATATAAAATCAAAGCCAAAATAGTATAAAATCAAAGCTTGCTATCTTTAATGGGCTGTGATTACACGATTGTTTGCTGGGAGGAGATATCTTGTAGAGATTTAGAATGCATGGTGAACATGTGATTAGACATTTTGCATCATCAAATTTTCATTTGGGAACAGGTCGATCACCATGGCACTCCTATTTTTTCTAAATTGGGCTCCATGGCCTGTTATAGGTTTAGCCCCCCTCTGGGGGAATGTATTAGTCCCATAGTTTTGACTTTATTTGGTGTGGCTCCTCCCAACTCCCCCACCAACAAGAAAAGTCCCCTAGGGGGATAAATATTGGGGAGAAATTGAGCTCCTCTTGTCCTATTAAACTGGCTTCTTTCAAAACCAACTCATCCACTACCCTCCTCCTCTCCCAGGGGAGAAGAACCAATATAGTTTACCATATTTTTTTTAGAATAAACCCGATTTGATAGGATTCCATTTGGGACTGGGTCTATCGCCATGGCACCCTTGGCTTTTCTAAATTAGTTCCCATGATCTGTCACAGGTCTAGCCCCCTCGAGGGGCATATACTCAACTAGCAGCATATCCCGGCGTTGCCTGGCCAATATAGGCTAAAATCCAGTAGTTGAACATGTCTTGCCAGTAAGAAAGGTGATGGTGGAGAAGATGTATTATTAAGAGAGAAGTGGAGCAAATTATTATTTCAGTTTATTATTTTCCTTTGATGCTATTTAAGTAGTCACAATCAATATATCACAACCAAATCAATTCTCATTTTTTATGTAACTGACTTTTTTTTTTGGTGTGGCTTTTTTTCGTTACCATGGTAACCATTTTGTAAAAATTTTAGCCCGTGTTTTAAGTTGGGTCAAAATCAATCATCATGCCGAGTTTCAGAGAAATCCACCTACCGGTTTAGCCTGAATGATGGTACAAACATACAGACAAATTCTGTATTTTCCCAGACATGCCACCTGGCATAAAACCATGTCAGGGTGGGTCTCCTCCATCCCTAAAAGTTTGGTCAAAATCTAACAGAGGAATTTTGAGAAACGGATGAACATAGTTACATAGATAGTCACACAGGTCTTCTAATATATATATATATATATATATATATATAGAAACACATAACACACACAAACACAGTAGCTCCATTACAGTAAGATATTAGCAGAGGTAAAGCCATCCTATTCCGTCATTACATAAGATATTAGCAGAGGTAAAGCCATCCTGTTCCGCCATTACAGTAAGATATTGCCAGAGGTGAAGCCATTCTGTTCCGGTAGGTCTTACATTAACAGCCTCAGTCAGGGTACACAGCATTCCTGAAGCTGTCCCTGGAGTTGTCCTCCATTGCCAGTGTAGGAGGTTTCCACATACAGTACCCCCATGGTATGTAAGGTCTTTCTTTACCCAACTTTTTGCCCAACACCTAGAATGTATAGTTAAAACATGAATTTGAAGGAAACAGAGCTAATTAACAGCACCCAGACTAAATTGGGTGCCTAGAAAAGCAGAAACACACCCCATTTCAGTGGCTTTATCTACAAAGCCAAAGTCCTTCATTGCAGTTGTCTATTTGTATTTTGTAAACCACTTATTCATAGAAATAACCACAAGGCTGTACCACCGACTCATAAACACCTATCCACTTTAAAAAACCTGGAAAAAAAAAGAAAAAAAAAAAAAAAAAAAAAATTATCTTTTCCAAAAATATCAGCTCATTTTCATTTTTAGCTTTGAGTGGATTGTTGTTGATAAGGGAACATTTACTTCCTTAAAACAATGCAAAGGCACAGCTTACCCATTCAATTCTCTCTTCACTGGTCAATATTCCTTGTCTCTGTATTGAACTCGAAGTAGAGGTGTACAGATCTGCCACAAAGTATGCCACACAAAAACCTTTACTGCCCACCCCCTCCCTGTCCAAATCTTCCTTAATGTAGCTGCTGCTCTAATGCAGCTACACAGATGCCATATTTGTCAGTACCTTCTGAAGTACAGAAAAATTAACTAACCAAACCATGGCCTGAAGAGAAAAATTTTATTTCCCATGATATCCATGTTGACTCTGTAGATTTAAAATTGAGCCTATTGGCCCCACTAATAGATAGACATACATAAAAATACAGGACTTCAAACCTGAGTCAAATGAAAAGTGAGAAAGTAGAAAGGAAATGAATGAGGGATAAAGAAAGGAGAAAAAAGAAAGAAAGAAAGAAGGAAAAAAAAAAAAGTCTTGGAGGTATTGAACCTGGGACTTTCAGCCTGAAAGATCACAACTTTACCACCAACGTCATAGATCTTTTATGCCCTTTTTGGAATGGATATTTGATTTCTTTTTTCCTCAACATTAGAACCACTTCTAAAAAATGCTTTCAATGAATAACCTCATTTGGAACCATTTTAATATAAACACCAAATTTGGTTCAGTTTTGACCAAATTTAGGGGCATTGAATCAAGCCCAACAAACAGGCACTCCAACTTTATATATACTACCACCTAAGGGTGGTTTTTTGACCACCTTTAGGTTAAAGCATTTTTAAAAAAAATTTTTTTAGAAGCACCATTTTTGGTATTTTTTAGCCTTACACACAGAGAGGAAAAAGTGTGGCCAGATGGGACCCAACCTATGTTATTCACAGAGTGAAGCTGGTCATGCCAAGTTTTAGGGGCGTAGTTCCATTCTTTTTTCTGGCAGAAGTACCATTTTTGGCTTTATTCTGTGAATGCAAAGAGGGGTGTGACCATATAGACATACTGAAGTCCTTCCCCTGGTGATAGTGATTCTAAATATATATGAGTTTGTGCATCTAACTCAACCGTTCCAGCGTGAATCAAAGATAAGAGAATAAACAGACAGGCTATTCCTACACTATAGTAGAGATAGGGCAGCTAACAACATTCCTCCAAGAAAGTCTCTTCTTAATGAGACCCAATCAAAACTTAAAAAAAAGAAAAAAAAAGAAAAAAGTTGGATACTGACATGTTGCGCTTACTACTGGCCACACACCATCAACACAAGGTCCACACAGGACACATACCAGCTCTCCATATCCACCCACCCTCACACCAAGACACCCTTTACCAGCTGAGGTAATCTAGTAGTTACTGAGCAGATGGAAAGTGTGTAAGAAGGTGTGTGTGTGTGTGTGTGTGTGTGTGTGTGTGTGTGTGTGTGTGTGTGTGTGTGTGTGTGTGTGTGTGTGAGCGAGCATATACATTTCTGTCAGGTGTTGTAGGACCCTTTTCCCCTTCTTTCTTCCCCTCTATATTCTCAAGTGGACTTAGTGAAAACATGTTTTGGTTTTCATCCTGTGAGTGTACGTATATTAGTGCCTGCCTGTCTGCACTCCAATATATCCACTGGTGTGGAGAGAACTGATGGGCCAACTGTGATAAAATTTGGTGTGGTGGGAGATGGTTTTTAAATAATAGAATTTTGAATTGCTGTAATTTGTTTTGCCTACTTTCAAATTTCACATTCCTAAATTAGTATTACAAATGCTTGAGTTTATGTAAAACACTCCGTCACTCTAACCCCAAATAAAGTCAGTAAAACTGTGAATCACATGAATCTGTACAAGAGCAAAAAGTAGGAATGTATATATATATATACACATAGCAGCTTGTGGGATTCCATCCTTGGATGGCCTCTAGTTTACTCTGGTGATCTCATGCAATGCCAATCTATCACTGTTCAACTTTTCAAGGTGACTTATTTTTTCTATTCCTATTTTTATTTACTTTTTATATAAACACTTTTAAATTTTTGAATGCATGGAGATATCAGTGGCAATGAAGTTAACAAATATGTCCCCTAAGTTTTAACTTGTTCTCAGCAGAAAGAAATTGGAAGTGAAAGGGGTTTAAAAATGGAGAAAAGCAGTCTTCAACAGACCACGTGGTTGACTCATCACACCCCCACCACACACAACCTCACGCCTTGGACTACCCACCTAGTTTATCAATTATTTTGGCTGTCCAACTAACTTTAAACTGTGAGAATTCTTTACAGGGCAGTTCCAATGGAACATCTGATGGTCTTCCTTCCACTTCATCATCTCCCGTACACACTCGCACATCACTCATGATGCATGTGACATTGCGACCCTTCTGGTGGTTGGTAAAGTATGTTCCAAATGTATTTACCAACCTTTTTTTTCTGCGTGTTTTTAGACCAACTTGGCTGCAATTATTTTTTTCTTTCAGTTTTATTACTTCCCCACCCTTGTATTATTCCACTCGAACTGCTATTTTTTTTTCCTTTTAAAGCGTGCGATATTGTCTGGTTCTCCCTTCAATAATTGTTAGCTTCTACTGGGAGCTTATTATTGCAAGACGACGCAAGAACATGTTGTCATCAACAAATTGATAATTACCGCAAACAACAAAATGGTTTGAAGCAATATGGACAGAAATGATGATAATAAAAGGAAAAGGAATACTTTTTCCCCCCCAATCTTACTTTTTTCCCCACTCTTCCTTTCTTCTCATAGTTAACTTCCCGGGCTTCAAGTTTCAGCGTTTGGAGGAGGATTGGAGGGTGGTATTGGTAAAGTTAAGAACAAATGTTTGTGGGGTCAGTTCAATATATTTTTGGGAATTAACCCGAGACCCTCAATGGGACCACACACAGGTCATACCCTGAAATGCCTGAATGCACGTGTGCAATAAACGCTGGGGATCTTTACCAACCTTTTTTCCTGTGTGTGTTTTAGACCATCTGGCTGCTCTACTCGCTGTGGCGATGTCTTATGGAGGGGGTGGACGGGAAAGTTCGGCTGGGAGATACAAAGTTAGAGGCAGCCGAACTCCTTATTCCCGCAAAGGAGGCAATCGTAAGAGTTGGAGCCAGGGGTGCAGGACTGGTGGTAGGGGTGGAGGTGGGGCTTCAGGGGCACGCAGATCAGAGGTGCTGCGGGATGAAAGTGGGCGTTCTTCCTTGAATCAAGAATTGTTGTCTGGTACAGCTAAAGAATCTGTAGTTACACCAGTAGGTGATGAGAGCTCACCTGGAGGTGTAAGGAAAGCACCAGCAGGTGCAGGGAAGACACCAGCAGGTGCAGGAAAGACACCACAGACAACAGGAAAGGCAGAGGGTGCACCAGCAGGTGCAGAGAACACACCAGTAGGTGCAGAGAACACACCAGCAGGTGCTGGAAAGACACCAGCAAGTTCAGAGGGTACACCAGGAACGGCAGAGGACTCCAAACTGCAAACCAAGTTGCCACTATTGTCTGACTCTTCTCCTGCTAACACCCCGGTGAAGGTGCCGGTGAAGGTGAAGGACTTGGTAACTCCACGGAGTGAAAAGAAAGGTTCTGTAAAGTGTCGGCTCTTTGTTGGTAATATATCAAGGGACACGTCTGAGGCAGAGGTGAAGGACATGTTCTCAGTGTATGGGGAAGTGTGTGAAGTGTTCGTGCCAAGGGATAAAAGCTTCGGATTTGTTAGGATGGTGAGTTCTATGAAGCAGTGTGTATGCGTGTGTGTGTGTGTGTGTGTGTGTGGGGGGGGGTGGGTGGGTGCGTGTGCGCGCAGAGGCATGTGTGTGTGCGTGTGCAAGGATGCGTGTGCGTGCGTTACTTCAATTTTGAAATACAGAATCAAAACTGCTATCAGAAGAAACGAAACTCAAGCTCATGCTGGTGTGCTTTGTTTTATTTTGATAGGGGATCTGTGGTTAGGGAATGAAAATTTCACCATGATCTATCTGACGCAGTCCATTTGATTGACACAGAACTTAAAAGCAGCAACAGAATAATACAGGGAGAAAAAAGTGGTTGTCTGGGATATAATGGTGTTTGTGTGTTGCTGTATACCCCTGAGGCACTTCAGTGATGTAATATCATAAATAATCTGTTTTTGGCCCAGGCAACTCCGAGTATATTGTTCTAGTTTAGATATAAAAGATAAGCAACTGAGGCTGTACAATGTTGGTCTTCAGTGCGTAAGCGATGAGCCGTGCTGTTATTTGTCTGTAAAATTGCTCAGACATTTTGTTTGATCAAATAGTTCTTTGTCTGACTAAGGGGCTTATCCACACTACAAACCGGTTTGTACCTCTCTTCTGCAAGACCAGGTTTCAACTGTTTTCTTGCATCCACACTGGCAAAATGCTAAACCCGCTCCACATAACCTGCTCCACATAACCTGCTCCACATAACCTGCGTGGGCTGAATAATTGCTAGCCATATTAATTGGCTTATGTGTACGTACCATAGAAACAGCATATATTTTATTTCATCATTTTCCATCCTAAATGTCATCTCACAAACAAGAGGAAGAGGGAGAGAGCTGTTAGTAGTTAAACTCCTAATAGTGCACATTGACCATTAAGCCACAGGAATGTTAAATAGATCTGATGCGACATGAAGCCTACCCTTGAGGTTGCTTCACAGGGAACCTGTTTGGATGGATCCTGTTCTAGTGTGGAAGCATAGAACCTTGGCAGAGATGGGTGAAATCAATTTTAATATACAGTGTGGACAGGCTTTAAGAAATGGCCAATAAAATCTGATGTTAAACAGTAATTTCAAGCTCAACAAGTAATCTGTGTTAGCCCAGCTGACTCCTGACAGGCTATGATAGCCCAGTTGACTCCTGACAGGCTGTGTTAGCCCAGCTGACTCCTGACAGGCTATGATAGCCCAGCTGGCTCCTGACAGGCTATGTTATCCCAGCTGACTCCTAACAGGCTATGTTATCCCAGCTGACTCCTAACAGGCTGTGTTAGCCCAGCTGACTCCTGACAGGCTATGATAGCCCAGCTGACTCCTGACAGGCTATGATAGCCCAGCTGACTCCTGACAGGCTATGTTATCCCAGCTGACTCCTAACAGGCTATGTTATCCCAGCTGACTCCTGACAGGCTATGATAGCCCAGCTGACTCCTGACAGGCTGTGTTAGCCCAGCTGACTCCTGACAGGCTATGTTAGCCCAGCTGACTCCTGACAGGCTATGTTATCCCAGCTGACTCCTAACAGGCTGTGTTAGCCCAGCTGACTCCTGACAGGCTGTGTTAGCCCAGCTGACTCCTGACAGGCTATGTTATCCCAGCTGACTCCTGACAGGCTATGTTATCCCAGCTGACTCCTGACAGGCTATGTTATCCCAGCTGACTCCTGACAGGCTATGATAGCCCAGCTGACTCCTGACAGGCTGTGTTAGCCCAGCTGACTCCTGACAGGCTATGTTATCCCAGCTGACTCCTAACAGGCTGTGTTAGCCCAGCTGACTCCTGACAGGCTGTGTTAGCCCAGCTGACTCCTGACAGGCTGTGTTAGCCCAGCTGACTCCTGACAGGCTGTGTTAGCCCAGCTGACTCCTGACAGGCTGTGTTAGCCCAGCTGACTCCTGACAGGCTGTGTTAACCCAGCTGACTCCTGATTGGGAACCGTAGTAACCCTTTCTCTCTTCCACCTATGACGCTCCTTATTTCTTTAACAGTCCTGATATTTGTCTCTCCCATCTTTACGTATTCCGCAACGTTAACTTGGTTTGTATTGAATGGTGAGTGTTCACTGTGGCAGGGTTACTCCTTGGCTCTTGGCTCATGAGGGTCCCTCCAGTGTTAGTGCTGATCTCTTACTCCTAGTCTTGGACCCAGCTCATCCAAGCTATTTGACTCCACTTGAACTGTTCTTTGAGCAGCTCTAGCTGTTCTTCCTAGCTACCGCTCTCAAGTAACCTGTACAATTACGTCATGTCTTGTTCCAGTGTCCCTCCATTGAGTTTGTTTTGCTGCATCAATTAATATTTCTCTGAAATTGGAAGAAGGCATCAGATGACCTTATGATGATATCGTAAACTGTACATTACTGAAATGCTAACACAGTGTTGGGATAAAAATGTATGATAGCTCCATAATCTTCGTTAGTATCATGGATGGCAGTGTTACGTCACTGATGGTGTAGTGGATTCTGTGCTTATTGTGGTATTTTTCCCCTCTCCATAAGATAATAGCTTTACAGGCATTAGAGCGTTTGAGGTCAGAGCAATTGTCAGTGTATGTTTGTCACAGATTTGGCCCTACTGGCCACATTCTGTATAGTAGTCCACCAGCCACTATATTAATGCTCACATTGTCTGTAAGCTGCCATGGCCCAATAACTAAGTAATGTTACACCCTCTGGCAGTTCTGGCACTCATTGTCCGAGTGCTTGCATTGGATGTGACCTTTCACCTTGAGTTTTCCTGTATGTCCTTTGACCTTTTCCTTTGTGTATGTGTCTGTGCAGGCGTACAGAAGTGGAGCTCTGTCTGCCATAGAGGGTCTTGATGGGAAAGTGATTAAAGGTCGTGATATTAAAGTGAGGCTAGCTGTGAGCAACTCCACAGTGAAGGTGAGTCACTTGCACCAGACTGTCTCTAACGAGTTACTGCTGGAGGCCTTCAGTGAGTTTGGGGAGGTGGAGAGAGCAGTGGTGGTGGCTGATGACAGAGGCAGGTCGCTGGGCTATGGCATTGTTGACTTCACCTGCAAGGCCTATGCCATGGCTGCTATTAGGAGGTGCTCACAGGAACACCTGCTGCTCACCAAGTCTCCCATGCCTGTGCTTGTCTCTGAGTTCACACAGGACAATGAAGAGGACGGGCAGCCCGACAGGGTCATTCCAAGGAATACAGTGTATTATGAGTAAGTATTTTCATTCTTCTCTTCCCTGTCCCTCCCACTCTCCCTCCCTCTTTAAGCCTTCCTCCTTCCCTAATGCCATCTCACTCTCTCCCTCTCCACTGTTCTGTTCCTTTAACTGTAGGAAGACAGTGGATCCTTTCCTAAGAATTCTGGTTAGGCAGGGATTAATACAGGATTTTTCGGAAGGAGGAGGGGGGCTGGTAACCGGGGAGGGGAGGGGGAGGCGGTGTGTGGGCATGTCATGCCAAAAACAACAATAAAAAAACTATTACGAAAATGGTGCCTATGCTTTCAAGTCCTGAGTTCAGTGCTGGGTCAAACCTCTTTCGTTACCTGTTTTCTCCCCCCCCCCCTTTTTTTTCATAATTTTTTTTCATTTCTTCTCTATTTTAATGCCATGTTAGCGAAAGGTTTATTTCCATTGGTTATGTGTGTAGGCCAAAATGTTTGTGTTTCTGTCTGTCCACTCTACAGAGCAGAGTACTGTGAATTGCTATAGTTGGGTAATGATAATTTTGAGGACATTTTAGGTGTTTAAAGAGCAGAATCAGATATCAAATTTTGAGCATTAACTTCGACTATCAATTTAATAATTATTACTACATGCAATGATATTATCATGAAGGCCATCATAAATCATTCACAACAAATTTTAGAGGGGGGGGGGGGGGGGGAAATCCAGGTGTATCCCTATCCTGTAGTAATCCCAGTTTGATATTGCTGTGTTTGGTGTGTGCATGTGCATGGAGGAGGGGTTGGTGGTGGGTGTGGTGTGGTGTGGTGTGGTGTGGTGTGGTGTGGTGTGGTGTGGTGTGGTGTGGTGTGGTGTGTGTGTGTGTGTGTTATTTCCGTCCTATTTATCACGATAGGTAAGGTGTGAAATGCTGTAGCCAATACTTTTCAGGACTGCTGATAGACCCATCCAATAATCAAAGATATCCTATAACTTTTAATTTCTGAAGCTGTGGTATTACCATGATGACAATTGTGGGTGTGGTCTCCAGATTGATCATGGTTGTCTGTGCGAGTGTGGCCTCAAGATTGACCGTGGTTGTGTGTGTGTGTGTGTGTGTGTGTGTGTGTGTGTGTGTGTGTGTGTGTGTGTGTGTGTGTGTGTGTGTGTGTTGATCATGGTTATGTCTGTGGGTGTAGTCTCAAGATTGATCATGGTTGTATGTGGATGGGGCCTCAAGATTGACCATTATTTATGTGGGTGTGGCCCCAAGATTGAACATGATTGTGTGTATGTGTGTGGCCTCAAGAGAGAGAGTGTGTGTGTGTGTGTGTGTGTGTGTGTGTGTGTGTGTGTGTGTGTGTGTGTGTGTGTGTGTGTGTGTGTGTGTGTGTGTGTGTGTGTGTGTGTGTGTGTGTGTGTGTGTGTGCGTGGTGCATGTGCATGCATGTGTGTGCATGTATGTGTGTGCATGTATGTGTGTGCATGCGTGTGCATGCGTGTTGTGTGTGGCCTCAAGATTGACTGTGTGTATGTGCGTCACCCTACAATAAAATTCACACATGAATACAGTCAAAACCACATCAATTACTTAGATTTAAAAATTTTTAAAGGCACTAAATTCCACACCCAAGGCAAGTTAGACATTGATTGTGTGTGTATGTGCGTGGCCTCAAGAACTGAATGCCGACCGGCTTGTGTGTGGCCTCAGAACCAGCAACAGTGAATGGTTTCAAGGGCTAGAGCTGTGACCTCAAGTATGTGTGTTCATGTCCCCTTCTTCCATGTGTCTCTTGCACTCAAATCTGCAGCTCAGTTGACTCAAGTCACTTCCTTGTCTTTGTGTTATCATCCAGGTCCACTAATACTTGTTCACCTTTGGGTGGTTGATAGAGTGGACAGGCCTTGATGACATGCAGCAGTGTTTTCTCTATGAGGCTGTGGTCTCACTCGGCAGAATCCCTGAGGCCCCAGTCTCATGCTAGCAGTGGAATAGCCTGCACCTGTGGATGGTATATTGCTTGCATGTTAGTTTAATGCCCTGGATATTATTGGGTTGTCAGTGAGCTCGTGGAGTGTGGTCTGCCATATCCCATTCCTGCTTCATCATTGGTGGTCTGCCATATCCCATTCTTGCTTCATCATTGGTGGTCTGCCATATCCCATTCCTGCTTCATCATTGGTGGTCTGCCATATCCCATTCCTGCTTCATCATTGGTGGTCTGCCATATCCCATTCCTGCTTCATCATTGGTGTACTGCCATAGATGTAGTACTTTGGATGAGGCAACACGACTGGCTACAACATATACTTCTTCTTTCGAGTCTTCTAGATATTGTTGGTTGTCCATAAATTGGTGCATTCTTCGGCGACACTGTTGTACAAAGCTAAATCCCACTTAGTGCATTGGGATGGGAGTTGTGGACACTTGAGGAGGTGGTCCATTGTTTGTGGTTCGGTGCCACATAGGCAAGTAGCTGGGCCTGTTAGAACTGACTGTGGCCAAGGACTGGTTCTTTGAGGTTAAGAAATGTTGGCACATTCTTACTTCTTTAGGCTGGCATATTGGAAGCACTTTTGCATCCCAGCCATCCTCATTGTTGCTTGCTAGAACCACCTTTGGTGACCCAGAATTAGGAATTTGTGGTGGGCTATAGTGTGCATTACGTATAGGTGAAGGCATTTCCATGTAATTTGCTTCTTCAGCAGAAAGATTCTGCTACAAGTTGGAAAAGCAATATATAAGCCAGGTGAACACCATAAACAAGGAGATGAAGAACCATAGAATGAACCAATAGTAGACTCAATCCCCCTTTCTAAGAACCTATAATGGTAGTAAAGAATTGGTTGAGCGGCAAATATGATAGTGTGGGTATTTATATTTCTACCACTTAAAAGTAGATGAAATTACAAAATTTCATGATGAACACAATTGTCGATCAAAATACAAGTTGTTTAACTTATCTTTGTAATTTTGAATCAAATTCATGATTTTTAAGTTGCTCTTTCTTGAATCATTTGAGCACATAGATAACGATCAGTCTATGTAGTAGTAAAAGCCCAGCTAAGGCATAACTGCTGCAAGGCAACTAAAAAGCAGGGAAGAAAAGGAGGAGGTGGGTGGCAGGGGAGGGGAAAAGTATGAGAAAGAAAAGAAAAGGAAAAAAAAAAGGTGAAGGAAAAAGAGGGAGAAAAAGAGAAAAGAAAAAGACAGGGTAAAAGGATGGAGAAAGAAAGAAAATCAAAAATAAAAGAAGAAAAGAAAAGAGAAAAGGAGAAAAAGAGAAAAAAGAAAAGAAGGAAAAAAAGGATGGGAATAAAAGGAAAGAAAGGGAAAGGAAAAAAAGGGGGAAGAAAGGAAAGAAAGGGAAAGGAAAAAAAGGGGGAAGGATGGGGAAATAAAAAACAACTAAAGCAAACAAAGGGGAAAAAGGGCGGGAATGAAAGAAAAGAAAAAGGAAAGGAAAAGAAAAAGGAAAGGAAAAAAAAAGAGAAAAAATTTAAGAAAGGAAAGGTAAATGAAATGAAGGAAAGAGAAGGCAAGGGGTAAAAATGAAAGAAAGGGAAACCAAAAAAAAGGAAAAAAAAAAGAAAAAGTAAAGTGGAAAAAAGAGCCTCTGTTGGGAATTGAGCTGGCAACTCCCAGATTTAAGTTTGCTTATGCCAGTTACAGACGCACGCACGCACGCACGCACGCACGCACGCACGCACGCACGCACGCACGCACGCACGCACGCACGCACGCACGCACGCACGCACGCACGCACGCACGCACGCACGCACGCACGCACGCACGCACGCACGCACGCACGCACGCACGCACGCACGCACGCACGCACGCACGCACGCACGCACGCACGCACGCACGCACGCACGCACGCACGCACGCACGCACGCACGCACGCACGCACGCACGCACGCACGCACGCACGCACGCACGCTCACTCACATCCTTCCTTTGTATATAGATTAGCTTCTATGGATATGTGATGATCCTTTACCATAATTCTGCTCTTTATCTACTCTTACCATTAGGTGTTGTCTATGTTCAGTTACTTACCACCTCTTTGCCATATGTCCTGTGTGCATAAAAATCCCTTACCATTATTTGTTTGTATCTGTGTGGCCATTCTGGCTTCCCGTGTATAAAATTCCTTGTGTTCTATGGTTCTATGGTTCTATGGTTCTATGGTTCTATGGTTCTATGGTTCTATGGTTTTATGCAGTGAACGAAAACTTTCTCCAAGATTTGCTGATGTTGGCAGTGTTGAGTTTGCTGTTGCCGAGCATTGGAAGGCCATATTTGAGTCAGAGAAATGTCAGCGTGAGGAGTTGGAGCAGCAGTTAGGACATGCCCGCAACTCTGTCCTGCAGGGCATGGAGTCACTGGAGGAGCAGCACCAGACAAAGCTTATCCGCCAGGAACTGGCCCACCATCAACAGGAGCAGCTGCGGCTAGTGCAGGAGCTGCGCATGCGGCAAGGAGGTTGCATGCCTGAGCCCTCTTTCATGGAGGGAGGACTTTCTCCTCCGCCGCCTCCTCCTCCTCCAGTGTCGGTATTCCCTATGCATACCATGGATGTGAACCAGGAGGTTAAGGTGCAGGTCATAGTTCATGTGTGGTCAATAATTTCATGTGATGTTTATGGTTATAGTCGCTCTATGAGAGTTCATCTCTGCTGGGCAGTGGAGGGCTCGCCATGACGGGCATGACTGGGCTGCTCTCCCCTACTGCTTCAGGGGTGGCTACACACCTGGCTACACACCTGGCTACACACCTGGCTACACATGTAGCTACACACCCGGCTACACACCCGGCTACACACCCGGCTACACACCCTGCAGTGACCCTTAATTCCAGTGCTGGCACCATGCCTCATTCTGGACCACATGGTTTAACTGGGCACCCTGGCATGACTGGACTTCCTGGCATCACTGTGCCCACTGGCATGTCTGGGCTTCCCGGCATGGCTGGGTCCCCTGGTATGACTGGTCCCTTGTTTGCTGGAACCCCCAGCATGACTTGGCCCACGGGCATGACTGGAACCCCCGGCATGACTTTTGTTCTACCTCCTCATATGGGCCAGGTAATGTGGTAACCAAGAGTTTATGAGTAAGAAACATGTTATCTTTACTTGCAAGGAGGCATTATCCATGAGGTACAAACTACTCTATTTAAAAGTGCTCTCCTCTGATACTTCTTCCTCTCATTCAATCCTTCCTCCCTCTTTTTCAATCCTTCTTCCCCCTCTTTTAATTCTCCCTCCCCCTCTTCCAATCCTTTCTCCCCCTCTTCCAATCCTTCCTCCCCCTCTTCCAATCCTTCCCCCCTCTTAATCCTTCCTCCTCCTCTTCCAATCCTTCCCGACTGTTTCCAATTTTTCCACAAATCTGCTTTATGTTGATCCAGCAAGGCAGACAATGCAGCTTATTCACCACTCCTGATTTGGTTTAGGCACTTCCAATTTAGCTTGATGTTATTCAACTGATCACGTCCCATTAGTGCAAGCCCATCTGTGGATACTGCCATGAAAAAATTGGTTTCTTCATAGTAACAAGTCTCTTTTGGGTACTCCTTAAACCTCCAACGAGCCTGTCACTCAACGTGTCATTCACTGAGTCACCAAAGTTACAGTCCCTTGCAAGTTTTCTCAGTGCAGCAACAAATTCTGCTATATTTCGCCAGCCTTCTGATTCCTTGGTAAAAAAAAGGAGCTTTCACTAATTATATTTGGCTTAGATTCGAAATGGTCCTCCAAGGTAGTGATAAGTACTTTGAGTGTAGCCTCTGCTATTGTATTTGGAGCCAGTACACTTCTGAGGAAGTAATAGATGTTTCCTCCAATGCAGCTAAGAAAATATAGCAGCTTGCTTCTCTTCAGGAATAAGTTAGCCCGAAAGAAAATATTAACCCTACCAATGTAGGATTTAATGGACTCACTGTCTGGATGAAACTCTGGAAGGGAGCCATATATAGCAGCTACCACTGTAGTCATCCTTGATGCCAAATGTTATCTTTTTAGGGTAACTTTTAACTCAACTTGAAAGATTATTGAAGATTGAGAATCACAATATGACAGGCATATTTATAGGAAATTAGTGACAGGAATAATGTGTATGGAGAACATACCACTACAATAAACCAACATCATGTAACTAATAGCAGTAAACATATAAGGTGACAGTAATCGTAACCTAAACGAACAACCAAACAGCACAAGAACACATACACTAAAGGATCCACCAAAGGATCCACCACTGATATTGGAGTACTTTTTTGGTACTAGTTAAGAATATGGAGTAAATAGTATTCTAGTATATATTTTGGTCCTGCATTTAGACTAAATCAATCATTAGAAAGCAGCAGGCGTGTGCCCTTTTTTATAAAATTTTTCTATTACAATGACCCAAGTACAATTTAATAGAATTGATCTAACCTGATCATAGTGGTTTTAGTAATGATTAAACCTGAGTCGTCTTCCACAGTGTTGTCTTGTCTATTGCAAAACCACTGGCATTTAGAGAACCACTTGGGATGAAATTGACACTAGCACTTGGGAGGGTATGGGATGATTTTACATAAGAAAATTTGAAACTACTGTTTTTTTTTGCTATATTTATCTATTTCTTCAATTTTATTTGCACATAACCATCGGGATTTAGAGATCTGCTGGGCCGAAGTGATAAATTGGCATGTGCCCTTGGGGTGGGTGTGGGAAGCTCATTACATAATTAAATTTTGAATTTCTGTCTTCATCTCTATTTTTATCTATTTTACATAACCACTGGGATTGTGAGAAGAGCTTGTCCCTGCCAACATCACTTGGGAAGTGTAGGGAGTGGTTTTTACATAATATAATTTCGAATTGCCTTATTTTTTGTCTATTTATCCATTCTTTTCTATTAGTACATAAATATTGGGATTGAGAGTCCTGATGGACTGATTAGGATAAAATTTGGCATGAGTGCTTGTGGTAGGTGTCAGATGGTTATTACATAATTAAATTTTGAATTGCTGTATTTAAAAAAATCTATACATCTTTTTAAAAATACGCATGGCTGGGGCGATTAGGATATAGTTCGGCATGAGCACTTGGAGTTGGTGTGGGATGGTTATTTCATAATTAAATTAAAATTCCATATTTTTGCCTATCTATTTATCTTTTATTTGTGCTTTGCCGCTGAGATTTAGATATCGCTGGCAAATTGGGAAGAAATTTAGCATGAGCACTAAAGGATGGTGGTGTGTTGGTTTTGTCATATTTATATTTGGAATTGTAAGATTTCCCCCTATCAATCAATTTTTTTTTGTGCATAACCATTGGTAATTAGAGAATGGAAGTTTTGATTGAGAAGAAATTTGAAATGAGTTCTTGGAGTGGGTGAGAATAATTCTTATATAATAAAATGTTCAATTCCAGTATTTTTGGACGCAATTTTCCAAAGGAAATAAAACCTTGTAGTCCAAGGACTCAAATATGGAGCGAAAGTTTCCATTTTTTTGCAGAGCAGGTGGACCTTTAGAAAACTCTCAAGAGATTGGCCTCCTATAAATAGGTTGGTTTCATACAATGGATATAATCAGGTATCAAGTTATTCAACAATCAATCACTGAATACAAAATACACTTATCTTCCTACGGAATCACAATTTTACGTATAAAAGTTTTCTCAAAAAACAACAAATCAACTGTTATCACTAATTTGTAAATATTAGTGTACTCAAGTCGCCAATCAAATGGTTAACAGATTTAATGTTACCAGCTAATGATGGACTGACTGTTTGGGGTCATTCTTAGACATTCATTTTTTCTTAAGATATTAAGTGGTAAATACAATGTTTAAAATATAAAATTTAATATATTTACATTCTGATGTTTCCATAATTCACTTCTCTGCCACTATTATAGTTGTGTTACTAGCATCTACTCCAGATTATTGCATTGCATATTATTTATACAGTCTTTCTTGAAAACCTTATAGATGCGAAGTGCTAGTCCAATCTCCATGCCACGTAGATAAGCAGCAAATTATATGACTGATACAGCAATTTTCAAGGTATTCTTTCAATTTGTACAAATAGATAAAGGATCCATTTGAATGTTTCCACAGTAATAAGTTTCTAACTTTATTTTGTGTCCTTGCAATATTACTTAGTAGTGTTGGGTGTGGTACTCACTACTCCGCCATGAGTAGCTGTTTGTCTATGTGTGAGAGTAATGCCAATCGTGATATAAGTGTGTGTGTGTTTATGCGTGTGTGTGTGAGTGGGTGGATGGATGCGTACATGCATGTGTTGTGTGAGTGGGTGGGTGGGTGCATACATGTGTGTGTTGTGTGTGTGTAAGACGAAGGGACGGGGGGTGCAACATCCAGTGATTCTTGTGTAGGCGTGTATGGGGAATGGTCTCGTACAGGGGAAAGGGTTGAGGCATATGTGGATAGCTTTAAGAGGCTCTTATACAGTAGGGGAGGGGAGGGTGCATTTATGGATGATTCCAGGGGTCTCTTGAATAGGGGAAAGGGAGGTGGGCATGTAGGGATTAGTCTAGGGATCTCTCGTACAGGAAGTAGGGGTGGGCCATATATGGGTGGGTCTGGCGGCTCAAATACAGAGAGAGGGAGAGACATGTAGAATAACTTTGTTTGAATCTGTATAAATGATTTGGCTATGTTTTGTGTCTTTGTTTCTGAACAGAAATCTATTGACTTAATGAAGAGGGAACAGTGACCTTTACTCATGTGGACATCAACTTTAATACTTTCATTATGCTACGAAACATGTGGGCATTCCCAATCCATTTGTCTGTGCAGCTATACGTGATTTGTAAATGCAATTAACTTATTCAGCTTGCTTTAAAAAAAAATTATCGTTTCAAGTCATATGATTGGGATGAGGCTGAATGCTAAAAATAAGGCCAAGCTGAGTATCAGAAATAGGATTGTTGAATGTGGGATCAACTTGTGATATTTTTTCCTTGTCGAGAATTGACTTTTCCAATGCTCTTGTAATCACGGACATATTGAAAACGGGTGAAATGTTAGATTGCAGGGGTTTTTTTTTTAGGAAAAAAATTCAGGGGGGGGGGAACCAAAAAAATAAAAGGTTTCAGGAAATAGAGGGGGGGGGTATAGGTTGGAACTAAAATACATGATGTACTTTTTTGCAAGTGCCTCTTTACCATATAGTGGCTGCCTCATTTTACATTCAGTTTGTGCTAATTAGTCGACTGCAAACTTGCAGCAAGTCATAAGCTTGCAATTTGACAGGGTTTCATATGGGATTTTAATTGGGGGTGGGTGGGTAGGAAGAAACATGTAGGTCCTGGAAAATTTCCATACCAAATTAAAAAAAAAGATCATTGTCAGGGATTCATACAGGATTTTGAGTTGGGAGAAGGGAGGAACTTTCATGTACTTGCTAAGGGATGGGGGGGGGGGGATTTTTTGAAAAAAAAAAATACTCTGAGATTGATTCTGATGCATTTTGGAGGTACTTATAGCCATTCTGTTCTTGCACGTGCTCAGAATGGGACAGCACATTTTAGTAGTCACAATTCAGAACAAACTGGTGAGGTAGTAGTAATGTATAATTGAGCATAGATATGGACCTCACAAACTTATTCCCCAGATGGAAAGTGCATGTGGAGAATGCGATAGTGAGGAAGATGTAGTCCAAACTTCCCATAGTAGTGATTTGCAAACCACCAATTCCCAAGCATTAGGTAGGTCAGTTTGTCTATAGCTCAGCCAATAAACATGAGTGAAAGCTAGACTCAGTTACTAGAAGAAGTGGGAGCAAAAGTAACCTCTCAATAATTCAAAGCTGGGAATGCTGTTACTATTGTGGGGTTTGGGGGAGAATATTCCAGGTCATATTCTTTTTTCATTTGCTGCCTTCATCTTC
Organism: Lycopodina hypogea; assembly: GCA_963969325.1. Lineage (NCBI taxonomy): Eukaryota > Metazoa > Porifera > Demospongiae > Poecilosclerida > Cladorhizidae > Lycopodina > Lycopodina hypogea. The sequence goes on from OZ017787.1 coordinate 14,863,844, forward strand.
GTCACACCTACAGCTTGTTTCGTCGTCTAGGGTTGCGATGCCATGTTCGCCGTTGGGTGGCCGATGTTGTGGACAGGATTCGATGACGTGATCAACTATCTGTTCCGGATGGCCACAGTTGCAAGCCGCAGAATCCCTCAATCCCCAGCCTTTCATTGTCGTGGCAAAGTGGCCTACCCCGGTTCTAAGTTGGTTCAGTGTTGTCCACTGTCTGCATGGTAGGTCTTCACCCAGCAGTTCTTCTGGCTCCTCCATGAATCTGTGCAGCCTGGAGTGGTCTGCTGCCTGCCACTCTTCCTTTCGGCAGTGTTTGAGCCGTAGTCTTCTGGAGACATCAGCTGGTATCGCACACAGGAGCTGATGGGAGTTCTCTGCAAAGGGACGTTGTGACTTAAGGCGGGCATGCTGTGGAGTCTCTGGCAGTCTTGTGGAATAGGTGGTCTTCGTTTTTAGGTGGCCTTACGAGACAACGCCAGGACAGCTGCCTCTCTTCGTAAGGTAGGTGGGGCAATGCCAGCGAGGATGGGTAGCTGGTTGACTGATGTGGCACGCAGGCCGGAGACCGTACATAGGGTGTTGTTGAGCGTTGAGTCCAGCTTTTTTGTGTGGGAACTCCTACACCACACTGGGATGCAGTACTCTGCCGCAGAGAAGACCGGTGCCTGGGTGGAGATGCGCAGGGTCTTAGTCGAGGCGCCCCATGTGGTAGCGGATTAGGGCGATGCGGGACATCGTCTTGGCTGATAGGTTTTTAAGGTGTTGTTAGAACATCAAGGAGCGGTTGAGCTTGACTCCGAGGTATGTCGGCAAAGCCTGGAACTTGGAGTATATTGTGTTGACCTTGATGTTGAGCTCGTGGCCCGCCTCCTTGTTGAGGTGGAATGCAGAGGACATGGTCTTAGCCACGGAGAGATTTAGGCGCCAGTTCTTCAGGTAGGTTAGACAGGATGTCCAGATGTCCATGTCAGCTGTGAGCCCCAGTTCGATCATCTCCCAGCTCTTGTGTGACAGCATGATGGCGAGCTTGTCAGTGTAGCTGTACTCTTTTGACTGAGTGCCCGGGATGTCATGGATGTAGATGTTGAACAATATTTGCGCGAGTACGGAGCCTTGAGGAACGCCGTTCTTCAGTCTTCTCAGCCTGCTGTGTTGCCTGTCACTGGTGTGGAGGGTGAAGCTACGGTTGCTCAGCATCTCCATGATGAAGCCCACCATGTGTTGGTCAGGGATGGTCTGCAGGAGCTTGAGGTGGAGTGCACGCAGCCAGACGGTGTCGTACGCTGCTGATAAGTCTAGGAGAACAACACCTGCCTTTTCACCCCTCTGGAAGGAGTCCTCGATGTTCTGAGTGAGGACCGTTAACTGGTCTGCCGTTGATTTTCCGCGGCGAAAGCCAGCTTTATCTTTCGGTAGCTTCAGGTTGATCACTGGGTCGAGGCGTCCGTGTAGGAGGCGTTCCATGATCTTGTTCGGCACACACAGGAGGGAGATGGGACGGTAGCCCTTTGAGTTGTCTTTCGGCTTGCCTGGCTTCGGGAGAGCGATGATCTTGGCCCGCTGCCATGTCTTCGGGAGCTTTGATGTTCGGTAGCAGACGGAACAGAACAGATGCAGCCACTCTGTGGCTTTGCTTCCCTGGTGCAGGATGTACTCCGGGTGGATGTTGTTGATCCCAGCCGCTTTGTTTGGCTTCAGGTGTTTGATAGCTAACTTAATCTTGCCACTGGTGAAGTCTCCCGAGAGGTTGGTGTCGGCGCTAGGGGCCCTGCTTAGGTCATTCACTTCACCTGAGGTCTTCCTGGTGAAGGCCTTGTCCGTGTCAGGGAACCTGCCATTGTTGATCAGCTGTGTTGCGATGGCATTTGCAGTTATGGGGCATGGTGTTGATTTGGAGGCATGGTGTTGATTTGGAGGCCTGGTCAGTCAGCTTGTTGATGGTCTGCCATGCTTGTTGGCTGGAGTGGGTGAAGTTGATTGATTCAACAGTCGACTGTCCACCTCTTTCCGTTTGGAGCCAGGTCATGAGGTGTGTGGCAGCTCTGGCCCTGTCGGCATTGTTCTTTGCTTCGTTGTGGGCGCGTAGGAGGTCGTCGCATTCTTCATTCCAGCAGGGGACATAGTTCTGTCTGACTCCCCTCGGGATGTGTTTCTTGGCGGCATCCTGCAGGATCTTGCAGTAGGCCTCTTATGCTTCATCGATGTTAGAGACAGTGGGGACTGGCAGGGTGTCGAGGGTCAACCCTCAACATGGCCAAGCCAGGCCCAGTACATTTATTAGTTAATTGTAAACATATATTTGAACAAGATAAACGACCAAGTTATGTGTCTGTACTTGTGCTGTTATTGAGTCTTAGGTATTATATTAGTTTATGGAACCCTATAGGTAACTAATGTGTTTAAATTCTAGGTATGTATGTAAGATTGTATCATGTAATGCTAATGTGTGGCTAGGGGTATAAAAGACCCTGGAAAGGCCACTGTCGGGAGTCTTTTGCTAAATTGCTAATAAAGTTCTTAATTTATAACCTAAATTACTCTGGTATTTAAGAATCAAGGACCTTGTTAGCTGGGTATTGACTCTGGTGGTAGCAATCTACCATACCTCGGGATTAAGCAGTTCTTAAAACCCCAACACAGGGCTTCGGCTGCGTTGTTGTTGACATCCACAGCGAAGTCTGTCCAGTTGGCCTTGCGGAAGTTCCACCTCTGGACTGGTTTTCCCTTTGTCGACTGGATGAGCGATGGTGTGATCAGTGACGGGTGATGTTGGGAGCGAGGGAACCTATCCAGGATGCGTCATACAGGGAGGGTCTTGCCCGATGGTTTTGGCGAAGGCCAAGTCTGGATTGGTCTCGGTGTTCCAGCGCTTGGAGATGAACGAGTGGGGCTCCTTCGTGTCGAACAGAAGCAATGCATTGGCAGAGGAGGACCATTCTGCCAGGGACTCGCCATCTTGGTTGGTGGTCTTGTATCCTCAGTCGGTGTGCCAGTAGTTGAAGTTGCTGGCGTACATGGCGAGGGCTGAGGCGTCTGGTAGTGAGGCTGGTTCCAGTCTTGCTCGGTGGTTGCTTGTAGACATTCACTATGGTGGTCTCCTACACCTTGGTGGTGATCCATTCAATTTCGGTGAAGTCTGCACATTGATCGGCTGGTGTCCAGGGCACACCATCTTGGATGAAAGTTGCCAGGCCGTGATGTTTGCTCTTGGTGTTGCTGGCAAGGGTGAAGCTGGGGAGTTTTAGGGTGGCGTTGTTCTCCTTGTGTGTTTCTTGGAGGACGACGGTTGCCTTGTTCTTGATGGCAATTTGTTCGAGGACGTCTAGCTTGGTGATGGTGAGCCCTTTGACATTGATTTGCAGGATTGCGAGACTTTTGGCGGACGAGTCTGACCGTCCTGATAAGGACGCGTGCTGTCTTGGACGTTGAGGTCGCTGGGAGCGAGGTGAAGACATCAGCACTGCGGAGAGCTACTTGTAGAGGAGGCCACGTAGAGGCTGTCTTCTCCTCCAAAGAAGCCTACAACACCTGCTGTTCCCAGGTGGTCTCCCATCCAAGTACTGAGCAGGCCCAATGTTGCTTAATTTTCGTTATCAGACGAGAACCGGTGTTCTCAACGTGGTATGGTCATATTGAATGCTGTCTACTATTAACTTTACTCAGTCACTGTTCATGAACTAACAGCAACTAAAACAATCACATCATCATTTAAAAAAATCGAAAGATGAGTGTGAGATCCTAGGTCCAGCCCCCCTAACATTTTAAATAACTCTGAATAACTCTGAATAGCGATATTTATTTATATAACATTTTTCATGAATTCTTGGAGGCAAGACTTTTGCTTCAAGGGGGAGGAAATTCCAGGTCCCACCCTCTCTGTATCAAACCCTGTTTCAAGAGTCAGCATTATTCATAAGCCTGGCCCAGATTTTTTTTTTTTTTTTTTTTTTTTTTTTTTTTTGCTGCACATAGTATTATATGCCATTTTCTTGTTCATAAATTAGTAATGGAGTATTTAACTGATAATTCCCCATTCTAATAATCCCCACCACCACAGTGATTAGATAGGCCACCATTCGCTGAGGAATACCAACCACAATAAATTTACCCAGAAGTCGTGCTGTGCTACGAAGGCCACTGGCATAGATCTAAATTAGCTGCATTGAGTTTTCCGATCCCAAACCATGGGATGTGGACAGAAAATGGAATATTCTTTGAGTTGGTTTCTCAGTAAGCTAGCTTTAAACAACTAGGTAGTACTACTAGCTCAATCCATTCCCCATCTCTTTTGCAGCCAAGTGTGTCAAGCTTTGTCTTTGAAGAGTCAGAAGGTATAAAAGTCAGGCCCAGATTTTTTTCCAAGCTCAGAGAATTTCCAAGTTCAGTGTAGTAGTTTCCCCGTGATAAAGATGGATATTCATAATTTCTTTGGTTCAAGCTCTTCCAAGTCAGTCACTTCTAGCCTAAGAGAAGGGTCAGAGAGTGAAGAAGATTCAACAAATGAAGCACCACCTTCCAAAAGACCATGTGCAGTACCATCATCTGCTGCAAACTCTTGGAAATACAACAAGAAGTGGGCAAAAGAATCTCCATAGCAAGAATATGATGGCAACTTCCAAGGTGCATTTTGTGAAATATGCAGAAAGGTTGAAACCAGGGGTCAGTCTTCACAAGGAAGTGAAGGTGTGTGGGTCACAAAGCCTTTCCAGAATTGGAAGAAGGCAGTTCAAAAGATGAAAGGACATGCCAGCAGCGAATCCCACTTGAGGCAAGTTGAAGCAGAGCTGATAGTGAGCAGAAGAGAAACAGTTGTACATCAGCTGCAACTTTTTGGAGATTCCTAGAGAAGCAAGAACTGGAAAGCCATCAAAGCACTTCTTGGCTGCACTCACTACTTATGCAAACAGCACATTCCTCATACTACCAACTTCAGCAAATTGATTGATCTTACAGTTTCTTGTGGTGGGAAAGATCTTGAAGAATTTGTCCATAAGGCAGCAAAGAATGCATACACTTCAACAGATGCTGTCACTGATTTGTTGAAGCAATAGGAGTATGGGTTGACAAATTATAAGTTAACAGGGTCCACAATGCTCCATTTTTCAGCGTGATGGCTGATTGAGTATGTTGATGTAGCTGACATTAAGGAGCCATCTGTTTACTGTAGATGGGCAGAAATTGGTGTAACATTAGAGCATTTAATGGAAATTCTCCGACTGAAGAAAACGAATGCTCAATCAATCAATTTCGTGTTGCTGGATTGGCTAAAGAAGACTGATTTGCAGTACAGTGGGCTTATAGGTATGGGCTTTAATGGAGCTGCAACATTAGCTGGGAAGAAATTGGGTGTGCAAGCACATCACGTCTGAAGAAGTATGCACCTCATTCAGTCTTTGTCCATTGCCACTGCCATAAGCTTCAACTGGCTTGTGTTCAATCTGCATACAGCAGCACTGAGGGAATGAAACACATGTCTACAACACTGATTACATTGTGGAATTTTTTTTCACTATTTGCTGAAGAGATGCCAGAATCTGAATGAGGTACGAAAGTACTAGACATTCCTGAGCTCTAGATTATCAAAACATCTGACGCCAGATAGCTCTTCCATGAGAAATATGTTTCTACTGTGATACAATATTATGGCAATTGTGTCTGCACTTGAAACTATTTATCAGGAATCCCACAAGCCGGAGGCACTTGATATTAGCAAGATCTTATCAAATCCCTCTACATTGTTTGTCATATATCTCCTTGACTACATTCTCCTTGAGTATCCGAGTTGAGTAAAAGTCTCCAAACAGAAGTTGGATTTGTCCATCATCTCAAGCCTTGTGGATGCTACCCTGCACACTCTGGAAGATGTACTTCAACCTGCAGCTAAGTGGGTGCTAGATTTGCAAGAAATTAAAGAGGATATGGATATTACTGTAGGCATTAACTCCAACAGTGATGATGTAGTATCATTTCAGAGCCAGGTATCAGAGCCATTTTACACTAAATTGAAAGAAAATATTGCAAACCACTTCGTTTCACAAGATGTTGTCTCCCGTTTCAGCATTTTTGATCCCAAGAAGACTGAAAACAGTACGTATGGAAATGACCAAGTTGAAGTACTCCTTGAACACTATTGGTCTGAGCTTCCAGCTGAAACAGTTGTAGGGGATGAATTTCTAGTGCCAGCACACCTCACTTCAAGTTCAGACCTCACTGAGTGGAAAACCTTTCGGTGATTTATCACCAATCAACAAAGGGAAATATGAAGGAGCAATTAAAAGAGTTGTCTACTAATTCCATGATGCAAACCATGTTTCCAACTTGAGCATCCTAGACAATGTTTGCCTAACCATTCCTGTTGGAACTGCCTCTGTTGAATGCTCTTTTTACCCATATGAAAAGGGTAAAGTCTAATCTGAGAAATCGACTAGGAGAGCCAATCTTTCATATCTAATGAAAATTGCATTGGAATCCCCTGAGGCCTTGTCAGATGAAGAACTTGAACATGTGGTGACTGTTTGGACTAGAAAGCCTAGAAGAATTGCTGTTTGACAACAAACCATTTACATGTATTAATTTTGGCGAATTTCTTAAATAATTAAAAAAAATTCAAGGGAAAATTGGCTGAAGCTCAGGGGGGGCAAAACCATTTTCAGGGCGGGGTCGAAATGCCCCCCCCCCCCTCAACCACCTTAAATAAACTGGATTGGATCACATATGTAATCACTGACGTACTGAAGACAGGTGGAATGTTAGATTGGATCACAGATCAGATGCAAATGTAAGCACCAAGATGAACCTTGGAAAGAGTTATTATGCACGTCCAATCAACACACATGCTTGAGAATGTTAAGTGATCTTTAAATTCTACTATGTTTAGATGTAATTTTGTTATTTTTTTTTCTCTTGCCAATATTCCTTACCACTGGACAGGCATCCTTGCCACAGCATAGACACTCCTTGCCATAGAATAGACACCTCTTGCCACAGGACAGGCACTCCTTGCCACAGGGCAGGCACCCTTGCCGCATGTCATGCATGGGGGTGGTGGGGAGGGGAAGTGGTCAGAAATCTTCAAGGTAGGACACTAGTGAGTGAATTAAAAATTTTTTTTTTTTTTTACTGTTGCTGCCACCAGTGTTTGGGATTAGAAAAATTAGTCTTGGAAGATAAGAGAAAAAAAAAAGGTAATTAGTTCAGTCCCTGTAATAAGGTCCCATATACAATTGAAGAGGCAGAAATTTTGACTTTGAAATTGAGTTACATGGACCCCTTCCATGAATAAAAAATTTGGATAGATTTTTTGAATCCAGGGCGAATAGCCGCTAGAGATTTATTTCCAATATGGCCGCCATTGACCACAATATGAATTTTTTTTCAAACTGGGTGCCCTAGGAATACAAGTGATTGTTCTTTTTCTGACTAATGAAGGGGCAATGAAACCATTTCTGTCCTTTAATTGGATACACAAGGTCACCATCAAATCCAAACCTACGAGCATTCTTCATCTAAAAAAAGTTAAATTATTTATAGTTTGCACATAAATTTGATAGCATACATACTGCATTGTGTAACCATGAATACATGTTCTTTTTAGTACATTATGTGAAGCTGTACAATCATAAAGAGATCAAACGTTTGCATAAACTGTATTGTAACTGTACCACCACAACCGGTTTAGTTTCTCTTCCCCAACTATTACACCAAACTCAGTTATAGTCTTTTCTCTCATGGCATTATGTGGCAAGTGGTTTCTTAATTATCTGTGTGTGAGTGGAATTCAAACCTGAATTCATTGGGATATCCCTGGTGTCAGGAAATCTATGTTGAATATGTTATAGAAAAATGTATATGTCCAAAAAGTGGTTGTAAAGTAGTTGGGATGAACAATGGCTGTCAACATATTAAGGTGGGATTAGACTATTTAAAAATTTTTAAACCTTTTTTTATTCCATGATTGTGTATATTCACTATTATTCTACTGTTTAGTAGGGAACGACCCAGCAATGCGTAGATATTATTCAAAATAGTATTAGGACTTTCTAATATCATGAGACAAAGAATTAGAGAACCACAAAGACAATAGCATTCTGAAAAAGTAAGGTGTGAGCACACAAGTGACTAACGCGTTCCATTATAAAAATGTAATAATATGAGTGAGTGGTACAACAGTTCAGTACAATGGTAAAGAAAGTGGTTAACAATTAATTCATGTTCAATATCCAGAGTATTCCTTCTTGTCTCAACCAAACATTCTGTCCCCCAAGACACCTAGTCTTAAATAGGCAAATTAAGTGTCATATGGAAAAGAAGGATCAACTTCGCAATTGGTCTTTGATAGATTTCTTTTTTTGTATTCTTGGTAACAGTCCTGACTAGGCTGTCAGGTCCTGGATAGGTCTGTTGCACATGACCTAGTGGCCAACTCCCATCATCTCAGATTATGACCACATATGGAATCAGGTTACGCCTTGGGTAATGCCACTTATAAAATTTACGGTGAGTGTTGAAATAATTGCCAGACCACCTTTGCCAGAATTGTTGCAGCAAGTGTTGGCACAACCGCAATGCCCGAGAGGTGACCAGTTACTGACGACTTTGGGTGGCTCTGGTAAGAAATGTCAGGCAGTGAGAGCTTCTATCCCTTCACTGGCAGTGTAGTCATGGGCATCAAGGGTTTACTGTTTAGGCAGGCTTTTTTCTGGGCCAGCACAGTGAGTAGCTCTTCATAGTTGTGTTTAGTTTTTCCAACAGTCTTTCAAAGGTGGGTCTTGACACTTTTGGCTGTTGATTCTCACAGTCCTCCAAAATGTGTAGATTGTTCTGGGATGTACTTCCTTTGGATTCCTTGCTGTGAACGATAGTCGAAAATAGCTTGTTGACTATTCTTCTGTTCAGAAAATTGTACAGATATCTTCTCTCATTATCAAAGTATGTTGTGTGGTCACTGTGGATAGTCTTGGGTAAACGTCTTCTGGAGATGAACTCTTCAATGTGGAAGTGAAGGCTTCAGAGGATAGGTCGGTAACTGCTTCGAGGTGTACAACCATTATGCTCATGGATACAAAAACACACGTATGCTTTAATAACAGTAGGTTTCATCACATGCCCAAATTTCAATAAAAATGTTTCTTCATAATCAACACCTACATGCTCAAAAATGTGCCTTGGAATAACACATTCTCCTAGCATTTGAGAGGCAGTTCTAGCACAATTTTCAACATGTGCATTGTCTGGTTACAGATCTGACTAATTTTAATCCGCCAATGATGTGATACTTGGCAGAGAGAGAAACTAATACTTGAGTCAGTCTGCAGTGTAGTAACCTGATGTGTTCAGCTCTGATTTGGAGTTTGGTGAGGGGGTGACTTTCACAGAGGATAATTGGATGTTTCTGATCATAAAAAACATAAGAATTCTTGATTCTTCCCGCTTGCTTTGACCAAACTGTCCTTATCAAAATAGGGAATAGGTGCTTGAGATTGCTACCTCTCTGTGCATTCTCGCCAGATCCGAGTGCAGCTATCTTGTCCTGGTAACACTCAGATTGCATTGCAGGTAGCAAGTGTCTTTTGGAATCATGTATTTTTGAAGTAGTGAGGTGGATAATGATGACAGCTTGTCATCCCAACTTGTGATTGTTTACAAATCTTAAAGTTGACACAACAGCTAGTATTAATTTAGTACATTTTGAATTAAGTTAATGGATAGTCACAAAACATTAATCTTAAATAATTTTGCTGTATGGAGAATTGAGTCCATATGGTAGCTTGGTGTTTAGCTTTTGCATCCATTCTTCTTCCCTCACCAGCAAATCCCTCTGTTGGATTCTGCAAACGTTTGAGGACGGTCACCCTCAGATGTTCAGAGTTGCGTTCCATGATTTTGAGGTGTCTGTAAAGAGGCATGTTCTTTTTAGCATGGAATGCCCTGTATGCTGCCATTCTGACCCTAATTGTTTTAGATGTTTATTGAACATAGCTCCCTCTAGCTGGACATAAGGTGCATTCCAGTAAATATATTAGGTTCCTACTGCTGCTGTTAATATTTCTTGGCACCTTGTGAGGGTTGCCATCTGCAGAATAGATCACTTCTTTAGTTGACATGCATTTACACGTTAGACAGAGGGGAATTCCACATGGGGCAGAGCAGCCCTTATGTGATGGTCTGTGGTGGATGAGGTAATGGTTTGCAGAGGGACTGGGCTTGCTCACACCAGGTAGTCTTGCTCACACCAGGTAGACTTGCTTTCACCAGAAACATTACAGATTATTCAAGAAGAATTGCACTTATGCAAAAGGCATCAGAAGTTTCAAGGCTGCAATTGAATTGGACACAAGGGAATTTAAAAGTAATCTTGCATGCAGACAAAGCATTGAAACCTCAGGAGGCCCACTGCAGCAGAACTTACAACCTACCATCAGCATCTGAAGTTGCGCCATTATTCCAAGTGCATATATAGGAAACCTAGATGTAATTGTCCATTGCAGAGATGGACGATTTACACACATCAACATCTGCCATAGAAGTTACGAATCCTTACATTACGTCTTACTCTTTCCACATGGAACTGATGGCTGGCAAATTGGGTTGAAGAGAAACAATAGAAGAACAATATCTCCAACACATTTTTACTCCTATCACCTACAAGTAAGAGAAAATGACTTCAACATCGTAATGAGGGCCAGACGACTAACCCAACAATATGCTGTTGATGATCAATAAAAAATAGAATATTTAAGATTAACGTGGGCAAGGAACAATCAAGCAACCATAGAGCTGAAAAATATCAAGGATTACATGATGCAGTCTCTCAAGGAGATGGTGTGAATGCAGGCAGAGGAATTATTCTCCCACCATCAATCACAGAATCACCACGTTATTACAATGATGCTTCCAAAACTCAATGACAGTGGTTAGGCATATGAGAAAGCCTGATTACTTCATCACATTCACACTAATATCAATTGGCAAGAAATCCAGGAAGCTCTACTACCAGAAGAAAAACCAAGTGATAGGCTGGATATATATGCAAGAGTGTTCAAAATTAAACATGACAGCCCCATGGACGAAATGTAAAAAAAAAACAAGTACTGGGTAAAGTAACAGCTCATTCATCAAACATTGAGTGGCAGAAGAGAGGTTTAACTCATTCTCACAATCTATTCATCATGGAGGATGAATGTAAACCACCAACCCCAGAATTTATTGATAGAGTAGTGTAGCGTGGGGTTAACAGTTATAGGGAAAACTTTATTGACTTCACAAGAACAGAAACTATCACAATACAGCTGTATCTCTTTTACAGGAAAGCAGCTGTTCAAAGGTTATCTACTTGTGGCTAAATAAGTACAAATCATAATAACCACAGAATTCATTCAGCCACTACATAAATCACCAATCTATCATAAATACAGTTCTGCCTGTGCTACAATATTCCCCCTCCAGTTAGTTGTGTCCTCACAAAACTCATTAAGTAACATAAGTTCCATAGCGATCAGGAAGTTGTCGATCTCAACAGATCGAAGTGTTCGGTAACTTGTGCCAGAGTTTGAGGAAGTAGTGTATCCAGCTGTTGGGCTGGTTCCCTGTCTTCTTGTGACCATGTCAGCATAGGATGGTTTTGGGGGCAAAGAAGAATATACTCTTGGAGATGGGGTAGTTGAATACATTTGTCTCTCCCTGTGTCGAGTGGGGGTAGACCCTTTTTGAGTACTCCTTGGAGTCCTGTTCATTGGCTCACCATAACAGATTTTTAATCTATTCCTGTGAAGCACCAGTGTCTTTGCAGATCCAATCAACTGCATTCTGTAGGTCACACTGCCAATCTTGTCTAGAATAGTGTATGGTCCCCGCCAGAAACTTTGTTTATGACAGGTACATAGAGCCACACTCTGTCTCCTACAGAAAAGTTGTTTCCTGCATTTTTCTTTTCATATCTCACTTTGTTTCGCTGGTGGGACTCATTCAATCTTTGTTGGATGTCATCACAGACTCCTTTCAAGGAACGGCTGACTTCTTCTACAAATGCTGGAACTTCTTTCTCTTCTCCCTCATTATATAAGGGTACTCTTCCAACCATGATATCAACTGGAAGGGATGGTGATTGACCAAAGTTAACACAAAAAGGGGAAAAATCCAGTAGACTAATGGAGTGATGTTCAGTAAGCAAATAGAGCTTTTGGAATGTGTAGATCCCATTTTTTTTGGTTTTCTTTAACAATCTTGGATAGCATTGCCTCCAAAGTGCAGTTAAAACATCCACCTGCCCATTTCCTTGTGGGTGGTAAGCAGTTGTTTGTGTGCGCCTAATTCCCAAGCATTCACAAAGAGCTGATATCACTTTGCTGGTTAAGTTAGCTCCCTGGTCACTATGGAGAGTAGATGGCACTCCATATCGACAAACAATCTCATCCACCAATATTGTAGCTAGTGTTTCTCCGTCTGTTGCTGTGATGGGAAGAACTTCAACCCATTTACTAAAAATATCAGTCAAAACAAGAATGTACTTCATCCCTTTAGAACTTGCAGGCAATGATCCCATAATATCCCAAGTTATCTTCTCAAATGGGTGGTTGGCTTTAATTGTCCCAAGGGTTGCCTGTGGAACAGGTTGAGGGGGTTTGCGTTTCTGACATTGCTGGAATTCACGCACCCATTTTTTAATATCAGACTCATAATCAGGCCAATAGAATCGTTCTTTCACATTTTCTGTTGTTCTGCGTACACCTAAGTGTCCTGCATAATCATGGAGTTGTTAGAGAACTATCTTTTTCATATTGTCAGGAATTACAAGTTGTATATTAGCTGCTGCTGATGATGATTCTCGAACTTTTCAGCACAGAATTCCATCTTGAAGAAACACTTTCCTTAATCCCGGGGCTAAGTCAGTAGGTGGAGGCCTTCCTTCCTTAAGTGCTTTGACAACAGGTGCAAGCTGAACATCAGAAAGTTGATTTTCCTTTAGTGCATCCATATCTGCAGTCAGATCTTGGATCAGAGCCACTACTTCATCTGTGGAGGGTCTCCTAGACATAACATCTGCATTACTATTGTTCTTCCCTGGCCTGTATTCCATCTGAAAGTTGAACTGTTGAAGGAAAATCATCCACCTCGCAAGGCGTCCTCCCATATCTTTGAGGCCCTTCAAAGAAGTAAGTGGGTTTTGGTCAGTAACCAGCTTAAATATATAGCCATGAGGTAAGGGTAGAATTCCTTAACAGCTGAGACGGCGGCCAAGGCTTCCCTCTCAATTGTAGAATAGTTTCATTCTGCCTTTTGCAGCTGCTGGCTCCAATAGGAAATAACTTGTTCTTGACCATTCTGGGATTGACTGAGGACAGCACCAATGGCCGTATCAGATGCGCCCATGTACAGTATGAACTGTCGACTGAAATCTGGGAAAGCAAGGATGGGTGGGCGTATTACCCTGTGTTTAAGGTCATCAAAGGATTTTTGGTAGTTGGAGTCCCACTGGAAGTCTGCCCCTTTTCTCAAGAGCTTATGGAGTGGTTCAGCTTCTACATTTGCAGAATCTGGGCGGATGCCTTTGGTGGATACTATATGTCCAAGATAGTTAACTTCCCTTTTAGAAAAATGACATTTACTTGCTTTCAACTTCAAACCAGCACTTTCCAGAGCATGAAATACATTCGTTAGACATTGGAGATGCTCTTGAAAAATTTTACTAAATACCACAATATCATCCAAATATATTAGACACTGCTCATCTGTTAATGCTGCTAGCACACATTCCATCAATCGTTGGAATGTGGCAGGTGCATTAGTGAGACCAAATGGCATAACATTGAATTCAAAGTGACCCTTCGGAGTGGAGAAAGCTGTCTTTTACTTATCTTGCTCTTCAACTTCCACCTGCCAATAGCCAGAGGCAAGGTCAAGGGTGGTGAAGTAGGTGGAATGCGTTGGAATCAATCCTGGGGAGTGGGTAAGCATCATGGTGGGTAACAGAGTTGAGTTTACGGTAGTCAATACAAAAATGCCAAGACCCGTCTTTCTTCCATACCATCACTATTGGAGATGATCATGGGCTGCTACTAGGTTTCACCACTCCTTGTTTAAGCATCTTGGTTACCTTACTGTCAACCACACTCTTGAGTGCTTCAGGTAATCTGCGCAATTGCTGTCTTATTGGTGGACCCTCAGTTAAGATTGCATGCTTGACCATAGCAGTTTGACCAACAGGACCACCCCTGGGTGCAAATAGATCAGAAAATTTTGTAAGGAGACCAAGAAGCTCTGTTTTCTCAGATTCTGTCAAATCAGTAGAATCCAGATTAATTTCAGGAGATGAGTGTTCATGCTCAACGGCTGTTACAACTGACACAGCTGCACCCGAATCAAGTAGAATTTTCCTGGGTGCCTGACCAATGAGGCCATTTGTATAGAATATAGCATTTATACTAGAAGGTTGTGATGATCGGTGGATATAGGTTACTTCCTTGGCCAGCCTCCCACGGATGGGGCTGACCCGTTGTAGTTTAACTGAGGGCAATCTCGTTTAAAGTGCCCTGATTCACCGCACACCCAACAGACTTATCCTGTCTGTGAATATCTCACACAGCTTCCTTTTTGGTTCTCACTTCGGTGGTATCGTGACGAGTAGTGTACATCAGATGTACCTTCAGTACCTGCTTGCAGTTTCATTTCCAAAGATTCCATGTGCTTCATCATCTGATCCAGAGTCTTTTGTAGCTGCATTTCTACATTGGGTTCCCTCAATGGATTGTGGTTGCTGACTGCATTGATAACCTTCACAGGTTCTGCCTTAGCTTCAAAATTCAAGGCGTACTCAATCTCCATAGCTTCCTTAATAGCTTACTCAAAAGTTGTGGGTTGTCCATGCAACAATATTTGACGGCTCACAGGTACATGTAATCCAGTTAAGAGACGTTGCAACAGTATACCTGAAGTTACATCTTCATCAGGATAGGATGCTTAAAGAGCTTCCTTAGATCATTTGCGAAGTCTTCAGCTTTTTCATTAGCATGCTGACAACGGGAGATGAAAATCTTTCCTTCTGTTAGGGGGTCCTTGATAAGTCCTGCTCTTGTCATCAGTGCTGTTTTTAACAGCTTCATACTAGCTTTGATAGCCTCATCCAACTCAACATAATAGTCCACCAACTTACCACGGAGAAGAGTTGGAAGGATCATGACCTGCTTCTCAGTGTTCCATTCCTTAGCTGTGGAAACTAGTTCAAACCTAGTCCAAGCATGAGAGAACCCCTCAGTGGTAATTTCTGGGAGAGGTAAATCAAACTGTGCCATCCCACTTCTGACATCATTGTAGCGTGGGGCAACTTTTAACAGTTATAGGGAAAACTTTATTGACTTCACAAGAACAGAAACTATCACAATACAGCTCTATCTCTTTTACAGGAAAGCAGCAGTTCAAAGGTTATCTACTTATGGCTAAATAAGTACAAATCATAATAACCACAGAATTCACTCAGCTACTACATAAATCACCAATCTATCATAAATACAGTTCTGCCTGTGCTACAGTAGTATCCTGTGAAATTCCAAAAAAAAAGGAAAATCTACTACTACACCAAGCAATCACTGCAAATAACATATACAGTACCTACGGTGCAGCAAACATGCAATGTCCATGCAGAGAAGGTGTAGGTCAGGACCATCACTGTACCAAGGGTTATCCTAAAGCTTTTACAATCACCACAATTGCAGGTGATATCGAAGCAGATCTGCAGAGGAAGGTGGATTGACAATCAATTTACGAATGAAAAACAACAGAGTGTACAATGTGGATAACAAATAGGTGGTACCATATAACCCATTTCTATCTTTCAAGTATGGTGAACACATCAATGTTGAAATAGTAAACTCAGTAGAAGCTATAAAATATCTGTACAAATATATTACCAAGGGTGATGACAAGGTTACTTTCACAGTAGAGGGTGAAGAAGGACAAGAATAGGCTGTTTATGACAAAATTGAAACTTTTCTTCAGATCTTTTCCCTTTGAATATTATGTCTTATTCCTATGTGGGGACCTAGGAAAATTTTGAATAAAGTGGAAATTTGTGATAACCATTGGAATTATGTGGACTACACTGCATTATTACTATCATCATTATTATTATTATTATTATTATTATTATTATTATTATTATTATTATTGGGAATCAATTGTTTACATAACAAAGGAACCAGGTTTTATATACCTGATAGGAAATAATGTGATATGGTAGTAAAGAAAGAGAGGTGGAGAGCAGGAGTGTACCTGCTTTTGACCAAAATGGGATAACAATCATGGAATCATGTTTTACTATATTGGCAAGAATGTATGGCTACATTTAGACTTAGAATTCCTTTGCATCTACATGAAGCCACCCCCAAGTCCTCCTATCAAATGATGGAAATGATGTGCCCCTTAAAATCACAGTAATTTTTAGAAAAGAATCATCAGTTCAACTATATATATATATATATATATATATATATATATATATATATATATATATTAGAAGACCTACCTATGTAACTATGTTCCTCCATTTCTCAAAATTCCTCTGTTAGATTTTGACCAAACTTTTAGGGATGGAGGAAACCCATCCTGAGATAGTTTTAAACCAGGTGGCATGTCTGGGTAAAAACTGAATTTGTCTGTCTGTCTGTCTGTCTGTCTGTCTGTCTGTCTGTCTGTCTGTCTGTCTGTCTGTCTGTCTGTCTGTCTGTCTGTCTGTCTGTCTGTCTGTCTGTCTGTCTGTCTGTCTGTACGTACCATCATTCTGGCCAAACAAGTAGGTGGATTTCTCTGAAACTCAGCATGTTAATAGGTTTTGACCCAACTTAAAACATGGGCTAAAAATTGAACAAAATAGTTACCATGGTAATGAGAAAAAAAAAAAAAAAAGGTAATTTTGCCAGAAAAACCATTGGAGCTGGAGATCTAAAACTTGGTATGAATATACAACTTCACTCTGGGAGTAACATGGGCTGTGTTCCACCTGGCTACACCTCTTCCTTTTCTCTGTGTAAGGCTATTAATGCCAAAAATGGTATTTCAGCAATATAACTTGAACCTAGGGAGTTAAACCAATGAACCCATATATATTTAGAATCAATATAATCTGAGGAATATTTTAAGTACATCCATATGACCACACCCACTTCTGTTTTCGTGTCAGGCCCAAAAGAGGACAAAAATGGTACTTTGGCCAAACAAACCCTTGGAGCGACAGATTTGATATATGGTTTGTATACTCAACTTTGACTATAATGTTTGATGTTGAAATTGGCCGGGCAATGCCAGGTATATGCTGCTAGTAAGCAATAAAATATTATTGATTATGAAATCAACAATTAGTATAACACACCACATATACACACCCACCAAAAGTGTTGCTGCAAGTGCTTGCCACATCAACAATAGACACCACTCTAGCATAAAAATTAATAATAAAATTTAAATTACACTAATGAAAACCTGATTCAGGATAATATGAAAATTATAATTAAATTCCATTAACTGAATAAATTATAATGTAAATAATCTGCAACATACTACTACACATTTAAAAAATCCAACTGAATCAAGAACCATGAAACTGTCAATCTTATAATAATTTAAAATTTGTTTATATATCTCTCTGTCTGTCCATTTCTCTGCCTGTCTATCTATCTGTTGGTCTGTATTCAATTCAACTCCTTCCTAATTGCTAGAGTAATCTTAACAAAACTTTCTGGGATTGATTAGGGGGGTGGCACATCACATCTAATCATATAAGAGATTTGTTCACATCAGGTGGATATAGTTGTAGTTCTGTTCATTTTTGGTCTGATGATATGAAAGACTACAAATAATGAAGTTTTAACTTAATTAGGCATGTGGTTTCCACATTACTGAAGAATGTATAATCTCATGTGTGTGGCTATGGGTTTTTTAAAATTTTTATTAGTCACACCCACTGGAAGTTGATTTCACTTCCAAAAATAAATGTTGCTTTAGCTGAAGTCTTTATCAATTGTATTATTTCGGTTTGGTTAACAAAACTAGAGATATTAATCCATACATGTTACATTCAACTAATTAAATATGTTTGTTATTTTGGGAATTTTTGCTAGTGATAAGAACAGATGACTATTTAAACTCCTTTATAAGAAATAAAATGAAAATAACATGATGCACTGGTAGTGAACAGGCACATTACTTAACCTCCTTCCCTTCTATCAACCTTCAAAAATTGTTTTCAGGGGTATTAAAAAAAATTATATTTGGAAAATCTTTTCATTGTTACAGCAAAAACAATATATAAAAAAATCAAGTATTTTTATAGATCAAGAAATTTTCAGCATAATATATATCACAAGTGCATTATAGTCCTATTTCAGCAATATCTTGTACCCAATAAAAGGCAAGATTAAACTAATAATACTAGCAACATTTTCCTTTTTCACATCAGATATTGAAGAGGCAAAGAAGTCAGTGCCAGAGCAGATGGGTTGGAGTCCAATTCGGGGCATGTTCCAGCTGAAGTTGCCATGAAAGCAGCAGAGTACTTGTGGAAGTGATCTGCAGCATGGTTATTTCATTGTCCAACATCGCTGACAATGGATCCAAATGGGTCTTCCAGATAGATATTGATCATGCGTTTCAGATCAGATTCCAGTTTGCCACCATTCTCAGGCTTTTCTCCCAGAATTGGACACTCATTGGACTCAACACCTCCCACAGAAGAGTTGGTGCTCACATGGTTATCCAGGTTTGATGCAAAGCCATCTATCCCTGCAAGATGCATTGAGCAGGAGCTGCCATATTTGATGGGGTACACTCTATTTGGATTTAGAGTAGAAGAGTAGCTAGTGTCACTGAAGTTGAAGGATTCCCCTTGTGGAAGATAGGTGTTGTCATAATCGTGGAGGACATTGGCTGTACCTAGCCCTGCTGCAGCACATGGGAGACTGCAGTTGATATATTTAGCATAGACATAGATAGGACTGGAGAGAGCTGAAAGTCCAGAAGCTCCCCCAGTTGTTAGCAGGTCTATAGCTGTAGCTGGGCATGGTGGAGCTTCTGTAGGATATATTGGTTGCACCTATTGGAGGAGCACACCCACAGGAGTGGACAGGACCTGCTGAGAATTGGAATGCAAAGCCTGTCTGTGGCTGGCATTCCTAAATATTGGCCTTACTGCATGTTCCACAGTGAACATGCAGCAGCATGATGGCTGTTCATGTCAGGAAATGTTTGTGGCCTGGTCTTGAATGGGAGGTGATAAGGAATATCCATGGGAAATGTATTTAGAGGCTGATGGTCTTTCATCTTAGGTTAATACCTATAATTTGGGTATTTCTTCATATGAGCATCCCTCAGCCTTGTGAACTCCTCAATATAAGGTCAATTTTCTTCATAGGTAAGTCCTTTCTACTTCTTGCCCAGTAACTTGCTGATTTTCAAAATATGCATTTCGGGTTTCATCAGCTATCTTCTTTTGAATTGTCTTTGACCATATTATGAAGGCATTCATTGGATGCTTGGCATTGTCCTCTTCCTCCTCTCAGCTATTGGGAGTGAGGCAGGTATATACAGCAGAATGAATCTGCACTGAATCTTGATTGCCATGGCTACCATGCACAGGGAGCTGGCCATTAGGCAGAGACATATTTGTCTTGAGAATTATGGACAAGGAAGAGATCAGGCTTTAGAAACCTGGCAACAAATCTTTAGAGAGCTCACAGCCACAAAGAAATAAAAAGAAGTGATAAGCAGGTTTGCAGCAGAAGTGTCAACAACTGGAATGCTAACAAACCATGTTGATTAGACCAAAAATAAGATATCAAGGGTGTGGCCTTCACAATTTTATATTGCTCATTTTCACTGAACTTTTTTAAATTTCATTTTTAATTTACTACCATCTTTCACTAGTGCTTCTGCCAATATTGGACTGTTAGCTTACACCAAAGGTCTAGTCATTCCTTTTAAATATTTGTGAAGTTAAGGTTCTGATATTGGGTTTCTCATAAACAATTTATGATTTAACTTTTTTTTTCTACATGAACTATTTGATTAATAATACTGTCATTTTATGGGGAACTGTTGAATCTCTATTTTATGGAGGGTTTTTTTTTTGTGCTCCAGTTCAGTTAGCAAGCTGTCAAGAAAAGAACTAGAAACTTGTGGATACCTACTATTAATTTAGATGCCAAATCTCTCATCCTAATTTGAAATAGCTTGCAAAACAGCTAAAAATTTTTTAATTTTCATCTGTAAATATAGCAGAGATATTGAATCACAAACCTGAACTATTCATTTTTTTGTCACAATTTGAAAGTTTAGCTCTACCTGGAGAAACTGAAAGAATATTCACAAAAACTCTTAGAAGAGCCTGGCATCTGAATTTCTGTATCTGGATTTTGGAGAATATATGATAGATGAATTCATGGCATTGAAGTAAATTAACATTTTTTATTAGAAGTAGTAAAATAAATTGAGCAAAAATTTGGTTGAATAGTCACTCACACATTATATAAAATTTTTTATATAGCTCATATTCTTTTTGTGACTATATTCAGAACAGCTGAAGTTATTACCACCAAAATATGCCACAGCAACACCTTACACATGCTTGGTTAGTTGTGGCTGTATTTAGACAAAAGTAAAGCAAAACAATAGTAAAACTGTTGAATATCATTCTTTATGTAATATTTCCAAACTAAAGGAAAGGGAATTTCAAAAAAACTGATTCAAACTGTAAATGATGTATTGACTTGTGAGCTACACTGGTTTTTTTCTATATATTTTTTCCTCTATCCACCAGCAGTCAATGAGTAATTTGTTCAAAATAAAATCTTACTTATTTTGTTGCCTTTCTTAACCTTACTTTTGCTACTCTGTGTTCAGTATTCCTTCTGGTTCTTAAAGCGGAACTCTGTTGAATGTAACAATACCATTAATAATTTTTGAACCTTTGCTTGGATAGACCGATTTTGCGTCTACTAAACTAAGGCAGAGAAGAAATAATTGATCTTCTTTGGCATTGCTAGCCTAAGATAAGTTGTCAGGACATGAAATAGTATAGTTACCATAATTATCTACATTCATTCCTCCATGAGAATATCCAAAATCCAGTACATTTAGACCTATATAGTTCGAAAAAAAAAGCCATAAACATTAAACATTCATATACTATATATTATGGTATTGATCTTTGTCAATTTGTTATAATTACTTCATTTTATTCTTGTTTCAATCAGAGCTGGAATTAATGTGCGACATCATGGAATGAAGTATCTAGAGCAGCAACTCATACATTGCTGGAAGAACATCTATGTCTCCTTTTGCTCATGGTATCTCAGGATCAACAAATTTTCTAGAGCCATAAGTCTTGCACTGCAAGAAGAAAAACCTTTTGTTTTTCTGCATGATGGTATGTGGGTAACGACAGGTTTGGCACACCACATATTTCTTTGCAACAGGAATGGATATTCAATTAAATTATCACAATGAATATACAGTAGTGTGTCATGTATGTTTGAATATGTGCATTAGTGAGTTGAAGAGAGTGTGTATGTGTTACAATTGAATATTTGGCACTAAAAGGAATTGGGGGGTGGGGGATGGGGGGTGGGGGGGGGGGGGGTAAACAGTTACTTTACTGTTGCTTATCTTTGTGATGGCATATTACCAAAGAATATTTATGTTTCAACAAATAAGTGACTAGTACATGTTTTTCCCCCCCAAGATATTCCCTTCGATTAAGTCAATAGAATTCAGTAAGACTCCCTGGATTAATGAAAGCAAAGTGTCCCTATGACCTTAGTCTGCTCTGGGCTTGTTCTACATACTATGGAGATGCTTCCGAAATATCAATTAATATGCAATGGAACAAACCAAATGCATTTCCCAAAAGTGTTAAATTGGATACAAAGAATGGCACCTTTATGCATTGCCAGATTAAAATAAAACAAACATTTGATACTTCATACTAGCTATATTTTCCATGCTCTGCATTATACATATCAAATAAACCTGAGTGTTGGACATGTTCTCCATTATTTCATATCAAATAAACCCCAATGTTAGACAAGTTCTAGATTGCATCATATCAAATATATATGAGTTTTGAGACCTGCCCAGTTACAATTGTCTTCAGCTGTGTGAGTATATGACTTACTTATGTATTCATGTAGAACATGCATAATCTGCTTTACCTGCAATATTCCTTTGATAAGGAGTTCATTGTTACTAGTCACTGAACCACTAAACAAATCAAATAATAAGCAAATAACACAGATGTGAGAATAAATGGTCACTTTATATAAGCAAAAGAGAACTTTGCAATGTAAGTGTAGAGAGTAGAACAGTGTTGCTATTCCTCATATATTAGTATAATATTGTATCTATTTCCTAATATGTGAACATATGCCAATCTTTAATTGTAGTTTCCTGGCCACTAAATGCTCCACAATTTACAAACAGTGATTTCCTCCAAATGCTCCCCAATAGTGAATTAATAGCATAACTACTGCAATAAATCCCTACCCACTTTCTTTATTGTATTATTCCAAACATAATCCTATATTATTCCATACCTTGTGCCAAGTTCTGACATCAAAAATGGTAAAACATGCTTTGGATGTCGATGTATCCTGATACAAATAAATAGGAAATTGTACACTAATGCATTATGTACTAAATGCATGCAAAACAACAGGTAGGTACACAAATAAAGTGTATATGACAACATACATGTAGATTTGATAACAACATAGAAGATGCATATATGCAACGTATAATAGTGTATATTCACTGTCACTTTAGAATGAAGATGCACAAGGCAACAGAGTATATGAAAGTTAATGGTTCCCTTAAATTAGAAACTAAACAGTAATTATATAAACAACTATATGATAACAGATGAACAGATACAGAGCTAATGAGCAAGAATGTGTAAGGGTTGGTAATTCTTCCATGATTCTGGGTTCTGTACAATAATTTATTAAACAAAGAAATGAGTTCCCCCAAGTTCCCCCACCCCCCATCCCCCAAATCTGGCACCACTCTGGTGGAGATTACTAGCCAACATACTTACATCTCACAGATTTCTTTGATATTGATGAACAATGTCAGCTTAGACCCCATTTTCATCACATGTGGGACTTTTACAACCAATTTCTTCTTCAGGCTCTCCAACCTGGGTTGACTTCTCTCTACCATTTCGAAATGGTATCGTTTTTCAAACAGCCAGGTTAGCAAGAATAAAAAGGCAGTCAAGACCAATGTGGAAGCAACTGCAACTGCTACAACAGAACTTGCACCGAGAAGATAGTCAGTCATTCCAGCTAGATGCTTCAGAATAAAAATATGATTTGAACCATTGGTTAGACTAGTTGTTATAATTATGCATTATATGTATATATGCTGTCTAGATCCATCTGGTTCAAGTTGGTAATAATTGACCATATCTCAGCTCTGAATGCACAATCTTTACAGAGACTGATTTCATGTGACTAATGATTGCTACCACAGGTATTTACACTAGCCAAGGTGGAACACCAGAACTTCAGCATTTATTATTATTCTGCTTGCATAAGTGTTAAATTTTTCAATTGTTTTGGATATTTGATAGGCTGCATCATGTTTGAATACAAGAGCCTTTTTATAGACTTAGAGTTGGATTAAGATATCTTATACACAAACTATTTGGAATACATTTAGAATTCTTACAATATTATTCAAATATTTCTGTGACATCAAAGTAGAACACAATTTGATTTCATAATATCAATAGATTGATAAATCACATCATTATGGAAGTATTGAAATTAGTTTTGGTCTTTATCTCAAGTATACTTGATTTGACTATTGCGATTTTGGCAAATAAAAATGATTGCAATAGTTTACCTATACATGAGTAATCTTTGATACTAATATCAGGTTTAGTGTATAATGATATCAAACCATATTAACTTGAATAATTATTTCATGTTATTAGCTCATTTTTGGGTTGAATGACTTTTAGATGACTGTTATTTTCCTGCATAACCATGGATTGAGAATTAGGAGGGACTACTGAACAATATATGTTTTATTAAAGAATAAATGAAAGGATGACATATACTTCCAGCCAAGAACTCAAAAAGTAATATTTAATAATGATTTCCCTATTTGTATATGTATGTGTTAAAATAGCATACGTGGCACTGAAAGGAATCGGGGATGGGAAGGGGGGTGGGGGAATGGTTACTTTATTGTTGTTCAATAATCCTGAATTAACTTGATTATCATTTGTGATGGTATATTACCAAAGAATATTTGTTTTTCAACAAAAAATAACTAACTATTACATGTTTGTTTTCTAAAACATTCCCTTTGATTAGGTAAATAAAATTCTAAAAGACACCCTGGACTTATAGAACGAAATGGTCACTATGGCTTTAGTCTGCTCTGGCTTGTAGTGTTAAATTAGATACAAAGAATACCTTTATGTACTGCTAGATTAAAATAAAACTAACATTTGATACTACATACTACATATAATTTTTACGCTGTACATTATACATATGAAATAGACCTAAGTATTGGAATGTTCTACATTATATCATCAAATATAATTTGGAGTGTTAGACATGTTCTATATTATATTGTATCAAATAGACCTGTGTGTTCAACATGTTCTACATTACATCATATTAAATAGACCTGAGTATTATACACTTGCTCATTTACAATTATCTACAGCTCTGAGAATATACAACTTATTCATGTGTTCGTGTAGAACATGTATAGCTGCTTCTCCTGGAACATTCCTTTGATAAGGGGTTCATAGCTACCAGTTAATGAATCACTAAAACAAACCAAAAAAATGCACATAACAACACCCACTTGAGAAAAATATGGTCATCCTATATATGTAAAATTGAAAACTTTTGCAATGTGAGTGGAAAGAGTAGAATAGTGTTGCCATTGCAAATGTTACAGCATAATGATTATGTATATTTCCTGATATGTGTACACATGCCAATATTTAAATGTAATTAGAGGGGCAATAAATACTCCACAACTAGCAAACAGTGATGTCCTCCTAATGCTCCCCAATTATGAACTAGCAGTTGAGTTGTTATGCAGATATCATAAATTAAACATAATTACTGCAATAATAGGCCACCCACTTTCTTTGTGTGATTCCGAACGTTATCCTATATTATTCCTTACCCCCTGCCAAGTTCTGACATAAAAAATGGTAAAACATGCTTTGGATGTCGATGTATCTTGAGACATATTAAAAAAAAATTATACTGTAATGCATTAAGTACTAAATGCATGCAGAACTGATATATACACATAAAAAGTGTATATGACATCAGACATGTACACTTGACAATATAATAGATGTATATATGCAACATATATTAGTGTAGACATACACATTAAAATTATGGTATTCATTGTCACATTAGAATGCAGATGTACATGGCAACATAGTGCAAACATGAAAATAGAATGTTAGACATAATTTGGACATTTCATAGACTGGGCAATGTATGTGCGCACATGGCAACATGCTATTGTGGCAGTATTGGTCATTTGTATTCAGTTCTGTTGTGTTTTATAGGAGGGTTCATAGCTGGAATGGTACGAGTGAGATTTGGGCAATGTCTCACAAACTTCAACCATTCCCACCACCAAACCCCGAAATATCCTCACTAAATGCTCTGGTATACTCTTCCAAAGATATTTCTCATGTTAGATTCTCCCATCATCTTTGTGCTATCTATAACTTTTTGTCTCTTTTTATGCCTCACAAAACCACTGAAGACGTATATGCATGCAGTTAATTTTTTCTTGTGAAAAGCCCTGCTTTGAGCGGGTTGTTCTTATCCTGAAAAATAACTTCCATGGGTTCAATGGTTTGACAGGGAAGTAGATAATTAAAAGCACACATATATACCATTATTTTTAAAGGATATCCATGAAGGAAAATGTGTAGCTTTGTTTGGAAGTAATAATTGCAAATTCTTCTTATACTCAAATAGTTTATGCACGCTAACTTTCAAAGTTTATTGGTTCAAGAATTTGTCAGGCCACAATAGCTCTAGATGGCCTTTTTTTGGCCTGATATATATGCACATGTTGAGGTAAAGATTCCCTTATCTTTCCTGCCCTGGCCATGTTGAATCCAAATCTATATATGGGTTCATTGGTCTAACTTTGTAAGTTTAAGTGAGAGGAAAAGAGAAAAGGAGTAGAGGGAGTGCAACTTTATGTATATAGCACACAGATGACAGGTATGTCAGATTTGCTTGAAAATTAATGGTGCACTTAAAATGAGAAGCTATGCATTCAGTATATGTATATGAACAACTATACTATAACAGATGAATAAATACATAGTAACCCAGTAAAAATGTGTAAGGGAAAGTAGTTTTTCAGAGATTCTGGGTTGTATAGGGTAATTCATTCTTAAGGATATAATGGGAGTTCTCCAAGTTTTTTTACCACCCTGCAACCCCCCACCCCCCCTCCCAAATGCCTGGCACCAATCTGGTGGAGATTACTAGCCCACATACTTATATCTCACATATCTCATTAAAATTGATGAGGGATGTCAGATTGAACCCCACTTTCACCTCATGTGGGGGACATTAACAACCAATTTTTTCTTCAGTATTTCCAATCTGGGTGGACCCTTCTCTACCATTGGGAAATGGCATAGTTTTTCTTAAAGCCATGTTAGTAAGAATGAAAAGCAGTGTTAAGTAAAGTAGAAGCATCTGCAACTATGACGCAAATAGAAACAAGAAGATAGTCATCCCAGTGAGATCCTTTAGCATCAAGGTATATGAAATCCTTTGATAAAGTATTGATAGAAAGTAAAATGAAGTGTTGAAGGAGTGCAAATTAAAGGACCCAAATAGATGAAGTGACATTTATCAATTAATTTTTCAAGCCACTCCCCTTGCAAAAGTTTGACAAGAATTTCATGTCTCTCCCCTGACAAGCTGAGTCTCAGACCAACAAAAGAATTAAAACATTATAATAAACTGAAGTTCGAACATTCGATCCGTCGGTCGGTTGGTCGGTCGGTTGGTCGGTCGGTTGGTCGGTCGGTTGGTCGGTCGGTCGGTCGGTTGGTCGGTCGGTCGGTTGGTCGGTCGGTCAGTTGGTCGGTTGGTCAGTCCGTTGGTCAGTTCGGATATTGTGTCCATTCAAATGTGTATTTGCCAGGGTATTTTTGTGATTGTATCAAAGTTTTCTTGCTCATTGTGTCTGATCTGATTTGTCTTATTTTGGACATTCATCTGATTAAATTTGTGTTTACTCGAGATTTGTGACATAATGTTGGAAGGAATGTGTGTTCTTGGCATTAGTGTACTTTGATGTAGGTAAGAGTGCATTTTGTTGTTGGCAGGAATGAGTGTTTTGGAAGGAGTGTGTGTTGTATTTGGTGGGAACGTGTTGTTTGGAAATATGTGTTGTTATTGGCTGAGTTATGCATGCTGCTAGCTCACGTAAGTATTGTTATTAGCTGAAATGTGTGTTGTGGCTAGAGTGTGCTTTGTTGTTGACAAAAAAATACATTTTTAAAACCAGATTTCTCAACATTTTCTGTAACAACTATTATCTTCCCCTAATTTTATTATTCTATGACATTTCTAGCTTTATCCCAACATTCATCTGGTAAAAACTAAGCTGAACATACCATTTCACTGGTGTTTTGAAACTTCATTAGCCTAAATTATCTTGAAGAATTTGGACTTTCAAGTGAAATTTTACAGTGAATTAATTAAAAAATCAAAGTTTGAGCTTTTATAAAATCTACTTTAACCCCTCCTCTTGCTAAAGTAAGTGATTGTTCACCACATGAACCTGACAAAATTATAAGGAAAAGTTATAAAAATTGTGTTTAAATATATTAAATTGCAAGTATTAACCAGCATAAAAAAAGTTGGTATATGACACACCATCTCCTACCACAATCTCTCTTTATGTAACTTCCAGTAGGTTGCCAGTGTTTAGGTGTAATAAGATTTTCTTAGAGGTTAGGGGGGTGGGGGAGGGTTGAATATAATTGAAAGTAAGGTTGAAGACCATTGGACTAAAAAACCATTTGCTTGCAAGGTTAGAATGTTTGTTTGAGTTTAGTTTTATTCCCCACAACTAATGATAAATCAATCCATTAATAAATGTGTTTCTAAGTGCTCAAAACGTCCTCATTTTTAATCTGAGGATTGGTTGGTGGTTATGTGAAAGTTAGAAGGGACGCCAACTCACACTGCAGCCAAAAAATGTAACTAGAGATAAGCTGATACCACTTCAAAGCTCCCACTTCCCTCAGAGTCTGTGTCTGATCTCAACTTATCCTCCTTCTAACCCCATTTATTATCTTACAAAATAATTCCTTATTTGGTATGCCAAGCAAAGGGCTCCATTTCCATGTTCCCATATATATTTGTGTTTTGTAAGCGATTCATTATTGAATATGACTATTTTGATTTTACCACTATTACATAACCATTCCCTTCCTCCTAAAAACCAAAAAAAAATTATTTCATCAAGTAAACACAAGAACAATTGATTTTTAAACACTTTTAATCTACACTAGAATGAAATGAATTTTGTCCTTCAAGTTTAGCCAAGTGCAACAACACAATATGTTCTTTCATTAAGACTTTTGAGTACAGATGTTCTACACTACAGCTCCAATGCAGCTACTGATTTCTATGCCTGAAATATCTTATTGTTATCTCTATATGTGGCACGATTATGTATTGATAACTTAGTGCAAAAAAGTTAACTTCAGAATGGAGCATCCAATGCCTACAAAATTTTGAAATTTCCTAATACATTTATAGGCCATTGACTCAATATGTATGCATATAAAGCCATAGGCACCTATTTGATCTGGAACAAGGCATCTAATGGCTAAACCTCCTTTGATAAAATTTTGCAGTTATGATCATCAGGGGAAATTACTAAAGTGACCCTGGTGGGTAGACTATGAAAGAAGCAAAGATATTCATAAAAAGAGAGGAAGGATAGAAGGTGACAGACTATGACAGAGTTAAAGATATTTAATGAGTTATGATGGAAAGAATGTTAGTCATGAGAGTAGTGAAGGAAAGATGGATAACAATGGTGGAAGCAGACGGAAATACCTCTATCTCCTTCATGTTGTTTTCAAAATATCGTAGGAAATCATCCAAGCATGAAAACCTGATAAAGAATTCAACAAATGGAAAATTGTTGATTAAATTGGAGTAGAATCATGTCACATTTAAACTCACTCTGCAGGAACATTTGACAACAGTGGAGATCCTTCTTTAGATTTCCCTACCCTTCTTGCTAGGGCAATCCAAGTGGTAATAATGTTATTGGATGCTACATATCATACAGAGTAGAGAGTGGTACATTTAAACTGCCATAACTTAAAGATTATAAGGACTGCCATGCATCTGATACTACAAATTCTTTTCTTTACTGACATCTTTTGGCATATTCATTGTGACAAGTTCTGGAACAGATTGCTTCACCATCAATTTCTTCTATATTTGCTGGTGAATCCTGCAATCCCATATCATTCTCAATAGCATACATCTCCTTGCCTAAAGGGATATCTCCTAAATGGTGCCGAGGCTTCACTTCAGCACTGGCGTCCTCCCTCTCCACTTTCTCCTTCAATGCAACACTGCACTGCACTTACACAAAAGTATATTCCAATTTAATGTAGAAAATAAGTGGTATAGTAAATAGAAGAGAAAAATATATAAAAAGATTTAGGGAAACTAAAGCAATGGAATGAGATTAGATAGGAAGAAGAAGTTTGAGTTTACTTCCATCTTTGCTAGGTGAACTGCATCCTGATTCACTTCCATAGATATGATAGCAGATCTCACGTCTTCATCTTTTCTCTTGCTATATTCATGACGAAGCTTAGCAGCCTGCTGACACACATTCTCATATCTTAAACTATTTCTATATTCAACATGATTACAACTCACCTCCTTCATCAGGATATTGTATGTCGAGGTGGGTGTTACACTGTCAGTACCCTCTTGTATCTGAGATTCAGAACTGCATGAACCTTCTTCATGAACTACGGATTCCACCCGAACTTCCTCATTGCCAACAATAAGATCTTCTCCTCCTTCTATGATATGCTCAGCCATTTCTGGCACCGTTTTTATTGTTCCTCCTTCTTCGCAACCATGTGGTGAGATTTCCATCTCAGTCGTATCACCATGTAAGCCAATTTCATGTGTATTGTCAGTGCATACATCCTGTATGCCCAAAAAATTCATAACCATAAGTGCATTCCTCTGACTACATCCTCAAATTAGTCACCTTGGGGTCTGCCCGATCATAACATTCTACTGGTTGACCTACCGGCACTACATCACGTACAAGAGCAGCTAGGTTCTCCAGCGTGTGGATGCGAAGAAGCATATCACAATCAATATTGACCATTTTTTTATGCTCCTGCCAACAGTGTATGGATTTTCGATAACAGACTACAGCCAGATTTAGCTATGGTAGAAAGTGCTATGACATTGGTTAAGGGTCATCACCATATAGGGGAACAAGTGGTAATCAATAGTCTTATCTTACACATTTTTGCAATGAGTGGAGCCCGGCTAGACAATTTAAGTTTCAGGCTACATTTCTTAAAGATTCCTTGGTCTCTAACTTAGCTTGATGAATCAGCTTGGTTTGTAGGAATTCAAGAGTTACTATCCTGCAAGTAAATGAATTACATAATGTGAGTTCATCGATGAATAGGGTTATGCCATCAGGATAAAAATGAGGGAGTGAGACACAAGATCAGGAGCAGGTAGTGTGTAGACAAAGAGAGGTCAAGGTGAGAAAAAAGATATGGCAGGAAGAGAGAAAATAAGGACGATAGGAGGAGAGGGCATACAGGGTAAGGAGATGGAGAAGGAAAAGAAAGCAGGGAAGGTTAGGAAGAACAGAGGGAGAAGAAAAGAATGAAGAAGGATAAGAGCAAAACAAATAGGAGAAAGAAAGAATAGAGAAGGAGATGAACGAAGTAGAGAACATCAAGGAAATGAAGAGTAAAGGTGTTCATTGGGAAAAAAGAAGAGGACAGAAGGATGGAAAAAAGAATGTAAAATGTGCATAAATAAGAAAAAAAAGATAAAGAAACTCACTTTTTCGTCATATCTCTTGACAAATAACCAGATTTGACAGCACCAGGAGTGCTGCATGTTTGTCTTAAGGATTGTAGTGGACTCAGAAACTGCATCAGAATAAAGGCAATGAAACTACATTTGTCAGATAATAACATTTAGAATGCTAGTACAGTCTCATGCATATACCTTGTTCATGTCATTATAGGTCATGCTAGAGAGAGATTTGTCTGCAGGCCAAGTGAAAGCAGACAAACTGGTCACACAAGCCTTTTTCTGCATGCCATAGAAATATTCCTCCATGCTACTGAAATTCACCCAGTGGATACTCTCAGTTTGATCTGGAATCTGGAGCTTCATGACAGATATATGTACAATTATTATGCACCACACATAAATTAAATGAAAATAATTCATTCTCCATGCTTTTAAACATTGATATTTTCCCACCAACTCACTCACAGATCTTGACCACACATGTTACCTAAACAATGGATAAACTATTTATTAATTAAGCCAAAATATGAATACTGAAGGAAATCGGTTTGGATCTAACACTTCCTCCAAATCTTTTAAAAGAAAATGGATGAAAAAAATTAACATAACAATGCGTAAAATAAAGGGTAAAGTTTTTTTTTTCAATTAACAATATATATAACACACAATAATAGGTACTAAATAGAACAGGACAATGTACTAAAAGCAATTATTATCTTGATCACACCACCAAATCCTCACTTGATCTGCCACATTCGCATTGGAGTTTCTCCACATGAGACGTGATAAGACATCAACTAGAGGACCCTCATTTCCTTGAAGGAATGGATTCTAGAAGAGACGCTCAAATCACCGGTAGGTATGGTATGGTTCCACTCCCAAGAATACCAATAGTCCATATAGGTCTATATATGTAACAAATCAACAAAACGATTTGATCACAGAAATCAAATTTATATATTAAAGTAATTCCTTAAGATAATTAATTTACCTAGATTGAATGATGCTATAATTATATAAAATATACTAGGTGACTGTTATAAACTGAACCATTCATACACTATATACTGAGAACCTCGAATGCATAAAAAATCGCACCACTAACAATGAACAATTTCAGTAAAATGGGTATTACTAGCAGGATACCCACCCAATGAGCATTTTTCAATTTAGCCTTTGGCATTCTGTAATTTAAAAATACACACACACAGACAGACAGAGAGACAGACAGACAGACAGACAGACAGACAGACAGACAGGTGGACAGAGAAAATGACAGAGACTGAGAGAGAGATAAGGTGGCAGTCTGGCAGGCAGTCAGGCAGGCAGGCAGGCAGGCTGACAGACAAACCGAAAAACAAGGCAATGAGAAACTGATTGTGAATTGTGATAAGAATTTTTTTTTCCTATTCAATAGATTTTTGCCACAACATCTAATAAATCGATAAATGTATGGCATACCACCATGAAATGCAAATATATACTATAGAGAAACAGTAAAAAAGGGGTGGAAATGTAGGAAAAAGGTGGATAAAAAATGTATAGTTCAATGTAGGAAGAAAAATGAAGAATGAGTAGCCCATGCGGGTTGTGAAATCAATTACCTCTGATGTCTCTCTGAATCGGAGTTCCTGTCACACACCATCTGTGGACAACCATTAGCTCCTTAACCATCTGAGCAGCCCTTACCATTGTCCTCTCCACCATTTGGGCTTCATCTAGCACAATCTGAAATATAATAACAATACTTTAGATCTAACAAACCACACCATTTTCCTTTCTGTGTCGTACCCTCCACCAGTGTAGAGCAGGAAGAGGACTGGGAATGTTTTTGAATCGCTTGGGATGACGGAGCGTTTTGTATGACTCTTGATTAGTCACATGGTATAGTTCAGAGCAAAGTACCTCGTAGCTGACTAGTACTACATCACAGTTTGTGAGATGAAGTGGAGGAACATACCTTTTAGCCACACCATGATACATCTGTATGGAGTGGTCATACAGCTTAGTGGCAATAATAATAGTTTGTATAACTTACCATGACTTTAAGGTCACCATCGGAAGTGTGTAATTGCATTTCGTCTCTCCATTGCTCACATATTGACTTGGGACAGACAACCAGGGTGGACTCACAAGAGAGTGGCTAAATGTTGATTTTTATAATTACATTAAAGAAAAGGAATGGCATGGGTGTGTGTATGGGATAAGGGGGGGGGGGGAGCAAAATAAATAAACTACTTTACCTTCTTTAGTAAACACTTAATGCAAATATAAGAATTCTTTCCTTCTCCTGAATCATTGGAACAGATTAAGTGTTGCCATACGAGGCACCTATTACACTGCATACAACTCTCAATGGAAGGATTCACCATTGACCCACACCAACAGTTTACTTTGTCAGTCAGTCTTCCATCAATTGTCTCATTGGAAGTGTCTATTTCCATTGTCGAAACACAACCATTTTCACCTTGATTGTTATAGGTGATATTGGAACCAGAAATCGAGGCAAGGTATAGATCCACGCCATTCCATCTGTGAGCGAGAATAAGTGTCAAGACTTCCACTGTCTTCCCTAATCCCATTTCAAATTCAAGTATCCCCCCTTTGGGCATCCGTGATGCCGGGAAGAACACTGATAAAAACCTAGATTACACGTAAAAATAGTGGCATTGAAGTAATAGGACAAATGTATGCTATATTTTTACTACTATGAACAAGTGTTGGTCCAACACCCCTTTCCCACTTTCTTTCCTCTTCAATTAATGCAGAA
Source organism: Lycopodina hypogea (assembly GCA_963969325.1). Lineage (NCBI taxonomy): Eukaryota > Metazoa > Porifera > Demospongiae > Poecilosclerida > Cladorhizidae > Lycopodina > Lycopodina hypogea. The sequence goes on from OZ017787.1 coordinate 14,897,738, forward strand.
TGTTGGTATCTGATCTACCCACCTTGGATAAAATTCAGGAAAATGTGATCAACTCTTAAACTCAAAATCCTCTCCTACTTGTAGTGGCGGGATATATAAGTGGTGTAATGAACTTTGAAACTGGCAATACTTTTATTACATAGTATTCTTTCAATTAGTGTAGCCATGTCAAATATATATCCAACAGGCCACATACCACCCTTGACACACACCTAGTGTCCATCATCTGGTTATGTCTGATCTAAGTGAAGTTTTGTAATCCTGTTTTGGCTGCAGCTTTGATTAAATGACAAGGGTTAATGAAAAGAGAGAAAAATTATGAAAAAATTATTAATAAAAAAAGTAATAATTCGTTAACTTTCAATGCAACCATGTTTGACAACTCAGGAATTATGTCCATCTGGCCCTGTCATAGCTAAAATAGCATTAGGTATACTCATCCATTATCTTCAGTTAACACATCTAGAAAGTACAGATATGCAGACAACTTGGTAATCCTGTTTGCCATCTCATCTGTTGGGGAGAGGGGAAATAGTTTGGGGGGTGGGGGGGGGGGGGTGGGCAGTGGAGTAGAAGGTAGCCTTATGCACAGGAACATCATTTCATATAATTTGTAGTACTGAGGCCTCAAAATTTAGCCTGTATCAATTGATACAGTCAGTGTGACACCTTACAAACATGGAATCAATTTGAGAAATGAATGTCATGGTAGGAACTTTCAGACTGCAATTCCATTCTGCCCCCACATACCTTGGAATGAAATTTGACAGATCGTTGACATTCCAATGACACCTGAAGAGTGTCAAGGCAAAGACAACAGCCACAGTTTAACTAATCCACCTCCCAAATGTTAGCACTTAATGAGCATGAAGGCCTGACCATCTTTACCCATACCATGAAGTTTTCTGCTACTAATTATTGCTTCTCAACTAGGTGTTGTAGCCAGCATGAGAAGAAGGTAGGTGTCACCTTTTAACATCAATTTGGACATAATCTCCTACCGTCTACAAGACATGCCTCTTTACGAAATGCCCAGGCCGACTTAGCAATTTTAAGGGTATTGGGCAAAGCAGTGCACAGGGGCACCAACCATCTCAACTAATGATAAGAAAGAAGAAGAAGAAGAAGAAGAAGAAGAAGAAGAAGAAAAAAAAAAATATATATTCCATTTTAAATTCTAGATGGCACTTAGGATGAGGGGGAGGGGGGGGGGGTGGAGTAATAGAATAGATAATTAAAATCCAAAAATTTATATATAAATAGTCTAAAAATATATTTTAGGTATTAATTAAGCTCAGTAACATATATTCCCCAACTGATTTTCTCAAGAATAAAAGAAAAGGAATATATAGGGAAAGAGGAGCTGTTTCCAAACCTGAAGGTTAAGTGATAAATAATTAGTCCAGTGTTGTAGTGTTGGGGATTCTAGCCTTCCACATTTCCTTCTGCTGACCCAAATTAGATTTCTTTGGGTCTAAAAAATGGCACTTCTTTGGAAACTCACCACATGTTTGGATATTTTGTAGTTGAAACTAAGCTTTATGAAGTTAATAATGCGGGATTTTTTGCTGCTGATCCAAATTTGATCTTTCAATGCTACCGAGGAGAAGAGGAGATGGATTTTATAAGCATATATTACTGAAAATAAATTAAACTTAGTTATGCTCTCTCTGCAATTCCATGGAATTTTTAAATTGATTAATTTTCATAAACATCTACTCTTAACAAATATTTATATTTTAGTTACATTTATAGCATTACATTAACAGGGAGATCACAATCAAAAAAGTGGATGCTTGGTGCACACCAAGATGGTGGGGCCCCAGGAAAGTGCCTAGTGTGCCCATTCTGAATAATGGCCCTGCTTTGAACTGCTCATACGTGCTGATATAGCCCAGGCAGCAAGGGGGAAAGAGTCAACTTATGCTGACCCTCCCATGACCAGATCAAGTGGTGAATTCCACCTCCTGCACTGTTTAATGATAGAGTGGACCTCATATGCACACAAAAAATCCCATTATACTTTGACCATGAATACCCCTGAGCCGTTTGTGAAACCTACAGATATTTCCAAGATAGCATGAGTCTCATCTTGCTGAATGGATCAAAGAATAGCAGCTGAACCATAAGGGCTGCATCATTTCATAAAGATTTTCTATGTTTGTAAGACCAGGACTTCCCATAGACATAGTGGGAGATGCATGAGAACTAGTGTCTGTTGCTATAGTGTAACAAAGAAGAAATGGGGACTCTGAGAGAGTGTTGCCTGCAAATATAGATGATTCAATGTGACCCTAGACCACCTCACAACCACTTACCCAACTTTGGACTACCACACTGTGAACAAAATATGGCCGATCTTGATGTTCATGCATTGGCTAGGTTCACCTCATCATAGCTGCTAATATGTTAGACAGAAGAAGAGAGACTGGATATGTATAAGATAAACATGATCCTTTATATAAGCTAAATCTGTTTCAGATGCAAATCATCATTAATCCAGCAACAGAACAAAAGAAAGTGTGTCTATTTGGTTCAATGTATCGATGTGAGCAGTCACTCATAACAATGAAGATTACATGATGGATAATCAGGAACAGAATGAAAGATAGTCTGCTAGTAATCAAGAAAAAATAATCAGGCATTGGTTAACTTCAGACGAAAAAGGCACCGACTAGTTAAAAACACAAACCTGTGCTGTGCTGTGCTAATTACACTTCACAACTAAGAAAGTTGAATTGGAGATCAGCATGTAGCTAAAGTCTTGTGCCTGCATCTTTATAAGATTGTAGTCATTCAATATACATCCATTAGGATAGACAGTAATAGAATAATAATAACAACAACACATATACATATTCAAACAGATTTTAACAAGTTGAGTGCAGAAATCAGTTAATTAACATTATATTTGGTTTCAACTCTTTTTAGCCCTCAATAATAGTACAGGTTGCTATCAATGAGACCTTTAGATATACACATATATAAATATGTATACATATTTGATTCACTTGAGGTTTGTTATAAGTTTTAATATTTCCATTTGGCCAGCCACTATATTCATCTATCCAATGTGGCCAGTTCTCAATTGAGTCGAACATGCCAGACTTAATGCCTTGAGGTACTAAACATGTTGAAGCTGCTCAGTATGTAAACATGGAATCATTCTTATTAGTAATAGTTTTGCTATCATGTGGATCATTGCTTCAATGGCATGTGAAGATTACTCTACATATGCAGCATCTTTACAGTAGTCAGTATTTAATATTACAATTACTCCAAATTCCTTCCCAGCTAAAAAAATGTTCATATATATATATATATATATATATATATATATATATATATATATATATATATATATATATATATGCATGCAAGATAACTTTTACTTACCTGCTTGTGTATGTATTAAAGTACACCGACTGTGAAACCGTCTTACTGTACCTGACTGGCAACTTCCTCCACAGGACATGAAGTTCATCCTTTCTCTCATCAATTCGTGTTTGTCCTTCTTCATTCACACCCTCATGCCGTAGCATCTAAATGACTGCATCTTCCTGGTAGTTTCTAAGGGTTGCTTTTAAACCTGGGATGATGATATCACTCATACTTTTATCCTCCCCCTCTGCTCTGCAATGATCCTGTTCCAGTTGCTCCCTTCGTATATCAAAATATAACTGCTGAACTTGTTCCAGTACTGAGAGTTGGCTATTTTCACCATATTTACTCCCGTCACAATGGGGAGCTGCAGGGAGAATTAAAAAATTTCTAGCGCATACAGAATCCTCAAACTGGAACAATAATAAAATTTTAAGGAATAAAACCATGGCTTAATTAGCACAACATTGGTAGTTCCTGCATTCACAGGTTGTGGACTAAACTTGCTCAGCTCTAGTCACAATTAGGGTTATGTCATTAGTTGTAATGCACATGTAGAAAGAAAAGCTAGAGAAATAATTTTAGTGTGTCAATCATGGATGATATGCTATTTCAACATATTAAATCTCAAAAATATCCTGGAGCACACTATGTTACACCAAAAATTTACACAGCTAACCTTGGTCAATCTTCAGGCCCAATACATCTGGGTAAAAGATTTTTTCCAGAAGAGAGAAATGTGATCGGTTTGCAAGAGGCGCCCCAGGTTTAAAAGGGTAACTGAAATGGCACACTTTTTCATTGCCCAAACTTCCAATATCAAGGAGTGCTGTAATTCAACATTGTCATCAGTTTGTGGCAATACTAATTTCACATAAGAAGAAATATTTTTCCACATATCTCCAAGGAGATGAAATGGGGTGGTGGTAAAGCGTGGATCCATTTTTAATTCCACATAGCTCACTGTGCCCCCAACCTCCAACTTAAGCAACCACCTGCTCTCATCTTCTTCTCTGTTGTGTGGAGCACCCTCCAATACTAGTGACAGTTGGAAGCACTTCCCATCCTTTACCAAAGTGGCCAAGTTGAGCTGTCTATGTAAACATGTAGCAATGTCTCCCACATGGACACACTCCCCCAAATCACACTGACTGGTATAGGTCCTGAAGTTTCCTTGTCTGTTTGAGTGTCCTTTTCTCTCCATCACACCTGATGGGCTGATGAAGGGGTGCAAAATTGGGATTTCACACCCAACGCTGATATTTTTCTCCCTCGACCTTCACTCCAAAGTTTGGGGACCACGTTTGCAGAAACTGAACCCCTTGGTCGCTCCTGGAGGACGCCATTGTTAGAACGAAATAATGATTTTTTTTCCCTCCTGCACTATACTGCTTGACAAAATTCCGCCAAAAATAATACTACAAAGAGACGTCGCTAAACGATCCTTTACCTGGTCAGCTGTTGGTAAAGGATCGACAAGCCCAACTCACACAAGCTCTGGTGAATTGTCAGTACTAGCACCTAAATGGAGCCTACTGAGCATGAGATGGAACGTTGACTTTGAGTTCCCCTTCGCTAGGAATGCAAACTCAAATGCAGTCAGTCATTGAGGGGACAGTTGGGACATATTGAATCACCTGTTTCACCTTGCCAGGGAATCCATCCCAATTCTAGGACCCATGCCCAGATATATTTGTTCAATTTCAGTGTACCACTAACACCTACTGAAACATTTGCAGCAGGGTGCTTGGTGACTATGGTGTCACAGCCATTTCCATTTTACAATGTATTAGTGCAGAAAGGTGCATTAACTAGTGATGAAAGATACATTAACATAGTTGTCTCTCTCCTTTATTAAAAGCCCTTCACAGACACACAAGGGTTGGTTTTAATATTAAAAAATGAATGCTAAAAAATATCATATGATGATTCCAAATACATATAATACACAAGAAGGACAGAATTACACTCTCATTGTAAATTGTTACTGATATCAGTAGTGTTTCAGTATATACTACTTAGAGCACATAATAATAATGATACAGAAATACAGAAATAAGAAATTTCTTTACTAACTAGTATCTTAAGTTGTTTTGGGATTTGGGAGCCCATACTTCACTCTGATCTATAAGCTCTCTTCTTTCTTCAGCCATCCGGTTCATTAGTAAGCCCAGATAAGTTCAATGTCACCATTCTATAAAGTGGTTGTGATTGCTGTGGCTACTCTTGTTGATAATGGTTGATCTTGTGAGTTGGTTCAGTTCATGTGCTTGTTTGCTCTGATTCACACACTGGGCCAGTCCTATTCAATCATGAGGCCAGTGCAGTTCAGATAATGCGTCGGTCCAGTTCAGATAATGTGTGTGGTCCAGTTCAGATAATGCATCGATCCAGTTCAGAAACTAAGTTGGCACACACAGTTGATGCACTATGTTGATAGAGTTCAGACAACCAGTGGGCACAATTCAGACACTGCGTTGGTCTACTTCAGGTACTGGATTGGTCTACTTCAGAAACTGGGTCAGTCAAGTTTAGACACAGTGTCTGTCCAGTTCAAAGAATGGACCGGTCCAGTTCAGACACTAGGTTTGTCAAGTTCCATAACTGGGTAGGTGCAGTTCAAAGACTTGGCCAGTCCAGTTCAGACTATGGGTCGGTCCACTTCATAAACTAAGTTAGAACAGTTGAGACACTAGGTCGGTAAAGTTCACACACCCGGTTGGTACAGTTCAGACACTGTGTTGGTCCATTTCAGATAAGGGGTCATTCCATTTTAGACACTTGTTCAAAGACTGGGCTGGTCCAGTTCAGACACTGGGTTTGTCAAGTTCCAACACTGGGTTGGTGCAGTTCAGACAATGGGTTAGTTCAGTTTGAAGACTGGGCTGGTCCATTGCCGATACTGGATTAATCAAGCAAAGACGCTGTGTCGATCCAGTTCAAATTCCATTTCGGTCTTGTTTAGACATTAGGTTGGTGTAGTTCAGAATATATTGCTGATATAGTTCAGACACTGAGTTTCCCTATTTCTTCTTGCCTCCTTTCCCACTGCCAACACCTGCTGCTACCATGACCAGCTGCACCCTGATTCCTGCAACAGACAGAGGAGGAGAAGTTACCAGTGTCATGTCCCTACTACCTCATTTGGGACATCCATGAAATATTCCCATCAGTGAGAACATGCACACAATCATGCCTCTGTGGGAATATTCATACAATATATTCCCCACTATTGGCATCCATAACTAGTAAGTTGTGTCACATTTAATACCTGTGACACACAGGTCCAGGAACACTTGATCATGTGGTGGGGGGTGGGGGTGGTGGAAAAGAGGGGGTTGTGTGAAGTGTTGTCGCTGATACACAACTTTTGGTAGTTATAGCCTTACACAGGAAAGGTACAAGTGTGACCCAGCCCACGCTGCTCCCAGAGTGAAGTTCTATATGTATACGAAGTTTTAGATCTTAAAGTCCGATGGTTTTACTGGCAAAAATACCATATCTGGCTTTTTCTCATTACTGTGCTAATAATTTTCCGGATATTTTTACCCCATGTTTTAGGTCAAGTCAGGATCAATTATCATGCCATTTTTCAGAGAAATCCAAGGAAGAGTTTGGCCAGAATGATAATGTAAACATACAGACAGGCACACAGTCAGGCAGGCAGACAGACAGTAAAAAACAACAACAACACAGATACACATTCAGTTAACAGACAGGCTGACAGACAGATATACAGACATTTATTTTTATGTATATATATGGCATTACCTGGCAAATGTCAACATGAACACTTATTGAAACTACTCAAATTTCTCTTTGTGTGCTCCTTTAAATAGCTCTTGGCAGCCAAAACTATTTCCTGTGGGTGTGGCTAATACCAGACCACACACATTATCTCAACCACTGGTAGTTAATATTGCTCACCTGGTAACTTGGACTAGATATGTCAAATTTCAGTCTGAGTAAATTATAAATTGATTTTAGCCGGCATAATGATCTCCTATGGGTGTGATGACCAAATCCTATCTCCATATTTGTTCGAAATTCCTATGAGGGTACCATGTCAAAAAAGTAGGAAATAATGGCCTTATGGCCAAACAATTCCTTGCACCTACAGTCTACTTACGATACTTTAGGCTGTCAAATCGAGGAACCTAGAGACCTAGATGCATGCATACTCATCTTCATTCTGGTAGGGACGTGGCAATGAACTGTTCAACATATTCCATTATTTATTTTATAAACTCTTCATGAAAAAACTCACACTTCATAAATAGTACACACAAAGTATTGCTCTCCCATATTCCTGGGGAATCAAAAAAAGTATAGTACAACAGCAACACGATCCGTCCAACAGTAGATTGTAGGTAAAGTGTGTTTGCTTTTATAGCTCATATGGAAAGTTTTTTTTTTCTTCCCCATCTTCAGTACTGTGAAGAAATTGCTGCTGCTAGCAGTTGTAAAATTAGCACTTGCATGGTTAGTTTTTGCTTGAATAAGAAGTCACTCAGTCAGTCAGTCAGTCTGTCAGTCAGTCAGTCAGTCAGTCAGTCAGTCAGTCAGTCAGTCAGTCAGTCAGTCAGTCAGTCATTCATTTAGTCAGTCAGTCAGTCAGTGTGTGTTGTGTGTAGTTAGTTAGTGTTGTGTGCAGTTAGTTAGTGTTGTGTGTAATTAGCTAGTGTTGTGTGCAGCTAGTGTTGTGTGTAGTGAGTTAGTGTGGTGTGTAGTGAGTTAGCGTTGTGTGTAGTGAGTTAGTGTTGTGTGATGAGTTAGTATTAGCGGTTTGTGTTCTTTCAGAAATGCAGATACTAACTATCCATACATATATCCACAGCAACACACCCAAGTAATCTCAGGGTTCATGATGATGAAGATATAAACCACAAGCTGTTATTTTTCGATCATGGCCATGTGAGGATCATACGAGCTGGGACACATTCAAGGACTATATTTAATAGGAGAGGAAGTTTGATCAGAGCAGTGGCACATCCATAGACAGCAGTGGTCATGTGACACTTAGAGCTCCTTGATCCCACCCACATGATAGACCTTGACATAAAATAATGTCGCATCAACATAGTGTAAACTAACATCACCAAATTGAAACCATGGACCTTTGCTCACCATTTAAAGGTTGACCAAAGGATAGACGTTGTCTTATTTAGCTTGCCCACTCGTCCCACTTGCGCACACACTCCACAACTCCTCCACCCCGCCCTCTCCTGCTTCCTCAATTGTTCATTACAGGTTACATATTTACGCATGTTGGGCAGAAGTGAAGTTGAAGCGGTCATAACAGACAGAGATGTAGGACTCAATGTTTCTGATGGATGGGGTGAGGCACGATACCTTGTCGCTACAGATTGGTGGATGGACAGGCTTCTCCCCAAGTGGCGGAGGTACATCACATGATTGAAGGTGTGTGAATGAGAAAAAATGAGGGTGTGGCTGATCTGATGATGATGATGTGATGAGGATGATAATGGGTTTAATTGATTCAGTAATGTCCCGATGCTGAGTGAGGGATAAAGCATTAGTGGGCCATGCCTGACCACAGCTCTCGTGCCGACCACCTAAAACAGTGGCAAGGCATTTCCTTCACTCACTAGTGACTGCTTTAACATTGTCATCTTCACTAGCAACTTGTTCTTGTGAAACATCAGAGTCTGGAAGAGGTCTGATTATATCACTTGACACAGGGACATCTTTACTCAAGCCAATTGATTCAATGTTGCATAGGGGGTAGCCATAACCAGGTTCAAATAATTGAAATGGTGAGAGAGTGAGGCATGAGATCCGCAGAGAACAGAATGTAGGAGTAGTAAATGTCATATTCAAATCATAAAATTGGGGGCTGGGAGTTGTGGAGTGTGCTCTATTATAAGCTGTACAACATGTTGTACCAGTTTTGTGTCTATCAAAGAGACTCTCAACAGAGCTGCAGCTGCACTTCTTCCACAACACATATTGCTGTCACACAGCACACTTTTCCCTTCTGCTCCACCCCCATGGCACAAGGTCACTAAAGGGTCACACCCTATGTACACTACACCACAATCAGCATGCACTGACTCATACACACGGTTAAAGTCAGCTGTTTCTTGAACTATCATTAAACTCAAACTTGACTTGAGGCACATCAAAAAACTGAAGGAAAAAAGAGGTACTCCATACTGCTACACCCACCACTGGCTCTTCCATTACAACTATCATCATCACACCAGTGGGTATCTAGCAACATTTTATAATACATGGGTGTAGCCTACATGCTGGAGAGGTTATAGGAGACTGTATCATGTGGGTCATGAGGAGCAGGAATGTCAGTCAAATTCTGCTGGATTGGAGGGAAGGGAGTGAGAACAGAGAAGAAGAGGGTGGGAGAACTCTTTATAAATGGTATGGTCATGTTTATCTGTTTGTTGTTCTTTTCACCATGAACAGCTGTATGGGCACAAGTGTAGTTTACACCTGGTTTGCACTAAATTACTTTTGTTTGTTTTTTGGTCTCAAATAAATGATTTTTGGGAGGAGAGGTCTTCTCTAATTTCTAGAATTAGTGATGGATACCTTTATATGTTTTTTTTTTTACTTTTGGAAAGAAACTGTCTATGTTGCATTCAGAAATCATTAAATTTTAATATGGTGGCATGAACTACAGTACTTAGGCTGTGCTCATTACGTTGTTCTACTTCCTATTTTATTTAGTAGCTGATTGAATTTATGTGTGCAAGGAAGGTTAGGTTGGGTGCATCATGAATGTAATCTGACACCATTCCATGTTTTGAGTAACATAACAACAGTGCAATTTATTAAGAGCATGAATATCTAATAGAAGTTTCTAATTTCATGCTTTGTGATAACAGCAGAAGCTTGTAATTGCATAGATTGTGAACTTCATACATTTAGTATGTGCTACATGAATACATATTTCATTTGAATAAAACAAATATCTCAATCTAATGCCCATACATGTGTCTGTATGCGATACATGTGATCATTTTCTTGTGGGGTGGGTGTAAGGGCTAGGCAAGATGCTGACCCACGTGATGACATGGCACTGATAACTGAGTGTTTCTTTGACATATAATTAGGATGAAAGTTCAATGATTATGAAAAAAAAATGATTTAGTTATATTAATAGTAGTAATGATAAATCACCTTTGTCTGCTTACTTCTGTGTGTATGTTTGTACGGGAAGTGATTTTGATGATTGTACGAATATTCCCTATCACCTGTGTGTAACAAAACTTAGACAACGCACACAAATTTCATCTTTTATCAATGTAAGGGATGATTCAAATTGTGATTGAGTTAACAAACAAATCGTGGCAGTCTTAATCTTTCATGAATTTAAAGTTTCCATCTGTCAGTTCAGTCTGTCATTAACTTGGCAACCTGGTGTATTTTGATGTGCCACAAATAGACAGGCACATTAGTTAACAACCCTCCCATTCCCCAATCTACCAACAACTGATAAGATATTTTTACATGTTTTATCTTAATTGTACATGGAAAATGATTTGATCAATATTGCAAAAATAAATGCATCATAAAAAAACAAGTCATTTTTTAATATATCAATAATTTTTCAGCATAATATTTTATTATACAAGCACATCAATTCATACTACTATTTCTTGCATCCACAAAAAGTTAAGATTTAACCACATCAGATGTTGACGAGGTAGAGCAGTACAGACACCATATAGGAAAGGGTCAGTGCTAGCAAGTGACAGAACAGTGTGTTTGGAGTCAAAGTTGGTGCTTGTTCCATCTGAAGTAGCTGCTGCAACAGCAGAGGATATGTGGAAATGATCTGATGCATGGCCAATTTGCAGTCCATCCCTCATGACAATGGATCCAGGTGGTCGTCTCTATTGACAATAATCATGCATTTCAGATGAGATACTTGTTTGCTCCAATCCTAATGGTTTTCCTCCTGCATTGGTCTCTAGTAAGAATTAACACTTTAAAGGGAGTAATTTGTGTGCACAGGGTTACCCAGATTTGATACAGAGCCATCCATCCCTTCAGGTTGCATTAAGGAGGGATTGCCAACATTGATAGGGTGCAATGCATTCGGAGTAGAGTATTAGCTTCCTTGACTGAAATTGAAGGATGCTGGTTTGGGAGTAGAGGCATTGTCAAGATACTTGAGGAGTTGGGCTGTACATGCAGAACACTCCAAAAATTGCAAGAGATATAGAAGGTAGAAGGTAGGGTTGTATTGATGCATCGTAGAAATGGATAGAACTCCTATCAAAATATCATAAATTGCATTTCAGTGGAAATGATTTGGTTTCCCGCTGATAACGGACCTTTCCCATCTTATTTTATGGGCTGTAAACCACAGTAAATTCTTGTGCTTTGGAATGGAGGTAACAAAAGGATTCCATTTGGTTTCACTTGGGACCATCTAATATTCTTGGACAATCTGAGAATCTGATTTACACATGGAAGTGATCCTCAGCATGTCCATTTCTTAGTCCAACACAGCTGATCATGGATCATTGATGATAGTCCAGATAGATATTTTTCATGAGTTTAAGAACAGATTTTGGTTTGCCCATGTTATCAGGGTTTTACACAGCTTTCAGAATATGGTAGGACTCGACGCTTCTTACAAAAGAGTTGGTGCTCAAATGGATACACTGGGGTTTGATTCAGATCCATCTATTCCTTCAGATCGTATTGAGCAGGGACTGCCATAGTAGATTGGGTGCACCACATTTGGAGTATCAGATTATCTTCCTTCAAAGCTGAAGTATGTGGAATGGTGAGGAAAGGTGTCACAAAAGTATATCAGGCCTCTGTGTGTAGCTGCTGCAAGACTAGGAAAACTGACATTAGTATTGTAGTATTGTAGGCATTCCAGAATATTAGCCCGACTTCTTGTTCCACTTGGACCTTGCAACAGTTTGCTGGCTGTTCATTAGAGGAAATACTTTAGACTGTTCATGAATGGACAGTGGTAATGCATATCTGTGGGAGATCAATTGAAAGGTTGACGCTTCTTCATCTTTGGTTTGTACTTATAATTTGGGTGCTTGTTTATATAAGCATCCTTCAGCCTTATGAACTCATCAATGTTAACTTGCTTTTCTTCATGCATAAGTCTGTTCCATTTGTTGCCCAGTGCAGAGCCTAAGGGGTAACTGGACTCTATTGAATGCCAAAGGTGGTACGTTGGAATGATAAGAACTTGTGGGACAAACACATCGTCTCAATGACGACATTGGGCATCAGTTTCACCAAACATCTTTGGTGACCATGTCAGTGGCATACTGATGATAGAGGTTTTGGCAATCAAGGAAGAGATTGAAGTTGTCATCACAGACCATAAAATTATATGCATAGAAACTTTTGGAGCAGACTACCCTGGTGGTGGTTGGTTGCTTCTTCATCGGGTCTGCCGGCATTATGCTAAAGTGGTATCCATTTTCCCCACGGATGCAGAGGAGAAGATACTGAAAGGCATCACAGGAGCAGAGAATTTCACAAATCCTTTTTACCTTGCATCGCGATGATGAAGCACCATGTCATGCTGAACATGTTCAGGGCCAGCAAGAATCTGTTTCTAGCATTTAGTCAATGATTCAGTTTAAATTATAATTGGGTAGCTTGAAAATTATTTAAGGTAGATTAGCAGTTTCGTAAGGACATCTTTAGGTAAGGGGTTAAATCTTGAAATTTGGATAGCTAATGATCTTGTAGTCACTGTAGATAAATTACTATGGAAGAAATGGTCTTTCAGACAGGAACAATAATGAGAGCAAAGTCATGGTGATGAGAAAAATGTCAACAGAGACTATGAATAGTTTATGGAAAAGATTGTCAGCCAGCTCTGTCGATAGGGGTTTCATGCAAAAGATTGTCAGCCAGCTCTGTCGATGGGGGTTTCATGCACACTTCATGCTTCATTGAGTGCAAACTGAATTGAATAATATTGCAAATGCACTGCATATAAGTATATATATAACTTGTGAACTCTGCAGTGAGATGCATTATCAATTTAGTTATAGTAATTTCTGGTGGCACTTTCTTGGCCTGAGCATGGAACCAACATTGAGGTCTCATCCCACCATTGAATAGGGGCTCTACCCCCTCCCCTAAACCCCCTTCTTAAGCCAATGTTAAAAAATTTTTATTAGCTGTATAATCACATGAGCTACAAGCATATCTATCCTAATAGATTGCAAATCCTTCTAAATTGAAGGTGGGTGGTGTTCACCATGATTCTTCATTTTCAATAAAATTTTCATAACTTTTGGTTCTTAATTTCTTTGATGTCGTTTTCATAAAAGATGGAGTGTATTTGATGCTGTTTCTAAACATATTTAGTTTGTTCAGAGCTGCTTCATCAAACAAGATTTGTTAATACAATGATCTCTTTTCCCTGTGCTTAAAATGAATATAATTACATTTGGTATAAGAGCTCTTCTACTTCTATCCATTGAGGTAATTCTGATAAAGAAAATCTTGCAAAGAGTGTGGTTGGTTTTGTGAAAAGACATAACTTAAGTTCACTTTCATTACTCAAGAAATGTAAATAATGTGCTTATTCTGTCAATCAATTTTACATAACTGTGGTTTTATGTAATTATTACAACCACAGACTTGTAAATGGATTACCAAATCAACACATCATTTACAGTTTTTGATTAATGAAGATCAAGGTAAGCCATGTCTTGTACTTGTGGATATAGCAGCTGCTGTTTACAGTAGTCTGGTCAGTTCTTGAATGATCTCATTCATTCCCCACACTTGTTTGGCATTCATGGGTATCACCCACACCACTTCCCCCACCTCCCTCTCCCACCTCACCATGCAGCCAGGAGCTCTCTTCTGACATCCTGCAGGCACTATATATATTTTAAATGTATGTATAGACTACTAGCAGCATGTTCCTGGTGTTGCCCTGCCAATGTCAACATGAAACATTATAGAAGCCATTCCAATTTTGGCCTGGTTGGGCCTTTAATTAACTTTGGTTAGCCAAACAACTTCCAGGGTCTGTGGTTAATACCAAACCACACACATTGCTACTCTCACATGTAGTTAATAATGCCCACCCAATTACTTGGACTCAGTATACCATATTTTAGCATAATTAGTCCATAAATGAGTATTTGGCAGGCATAATGATGTCCTATGTGTGTGGCCAGGACCAAACCATACCCAGTGACACACACATAATCAGTAATGCTCACCCAGTTTCATGGAAGTCTCACTCCAAATTTCATTCAGGTTGGTTGTTTCATTATCTTAAAATAGCAATAATAACTTACTGTGGCTGTGGCTATGACCAGACTACAGGCATACTCGGGATAATAATGTTTTCCTTGGTAATTGGAGACCAAACGCCAAAATTTGCCTTATTGGCCTCTCATTAAAATTTTTTAAAGCCTAATTTATTCCTGTTGGTGTATATATGATCAAACTGCACCATACACCATGCCCACATGTGTATAATAGTGCTCACCTGGGTTCTAGGAGAGTATATACCGAATTTGGCCTTTTAGATCCAAGTGTTTAGCCATCATGCCTAAACACAAACATATTTACAAACCAAAATATATATTAAAGTGTGTTTGTTAATCTAGCTCCTTTGGTCCATGCATTATTTAGAATTTTTTTTTTCACAACCCAATGGAAAGAGGTTTAAGCCAGGAAGAATCCTATTCATGTTACTCTCAAAGTCAAGTTGTGTATATATAACATATATTAATTCTGTCGCTTCAAGGGTTTGCTAGGCCAAAGTATCATTTTGGGCCTCTTGGGCCTGACATGAAAATAGAAGTGGGTGTGGTCATATAAATATACTTACAATATCTCTCAGATTATATTGATTCTAAAATTATATGGGCTCATTAGTCTAAATCACTAGATTCAAGTGTATTTGCTGAAATACCATTTTTGTAATTAATATAATTACATAAGGAAAGGAAGAGATGTGGTCAAGTGGTAACCAGCCCATGTTACTCCCAGAGAGAAGTTGCATATATATATATTCCAAGTTTTAGATCTGTAGTTCCAATTGATCTTCTGGCAAAAATATCATTATTGGCTTTTCTCATTAATATTGTAACCATTTTCCAAATTTTTTAGCTCATGTTTGAAGTTGTGTCCAAACATATCATCATACCAATTTTCAAAGAAATCCACTCACTGGTTTGGCCAGAATGATGGAAGAAACAGACAGAGAGACAGACAGAGACACAGACAGACAGACAGACAGACAGACAGACAGACAGACAGACAGACAGACAGACAGACAGACAGACAGACAGACAGACAGACAGACAGACAGACAGACAGACAGACAGACAGACAGACAGAGAGACAGACATCTCGATTTATATATATATGAGATAAACAACAGGATAAATTAAAAAAGATATAATGCGGTCCACTCATACTCGCGGCCCACTCATACTCGTAGTCCCCACTTTTTAAAATCTGTGCTACACCCCCTCTCAGCTATTAATTAACACATGGCAATCACGTTATCAATAGTTAATACAGTGTTACTTAAAGCATAATTGAAATATATACTTTATGTCCTTTTGCCTACTTTATCTGTAAATGCTTATCTAATAGAGACATGCTGATAGCTAATAGTTGGCATTGTCCACCAACAAACATTAGCTAACAAAAATATTCATGAAAACCCATGTAGTAATAGGTTAAAACCCACACTGGGAAAGTTTCTGTATCTTCATTTCCAAACCAGACTGGTAGAGTAATATTTGGCTTTAATTTTGTTCCTCCTACATACAAGGAGTCAGTGATCTTTGCCTCTAGTTGGTATAAAATTTATGGCAGTGAGGCCAGTGGCCCATATTTAGGAGAGGGTGGGGAGATATACCAGAGCACATGTGTGGGAGTAGGGGATGATAGGAGTTACCAATTACCTAGTTGTCAATGTCCATGTGTAAAGGGTGGACATACCTGGGCTAATGCATAATTAGGGCGGTGGTAGTGGGGAGTTGGGGGTGGGGCTGGTGGGGGGACAATCCTGTGCATGTGTTTAATAGAAAGATATTCCTGCTCTCATGCATTGTGGGTAGGGGAATATTACAGAGTCCATATATAGGTGGTGGTTGGGGAAATTCCAGGGGCCATGTGTTGGGAGGGGATGTGAAATTCCAGGGCCATTTTGTAAGGTTAGGGTAAGATTTCTGGGTCCATGATTAGAGTGGGTGGATTCCAGGGCCCATTTGTGTGTCCCATTTGTAGGTTAGGAAGATACCAGAGAATAAGTCTAGGAAACCATATTTAAATGTGGATAATCAATCCAGGGTCCATGGGTAGGGTGTTGCGGGATTCAAGGGATCATGTTTATGGTGTGGTAGAGAGACACAATAGCCCATATGTTGGTGGAGGGTGTGGTGGAGAGATTTAGGGGTTCATGTGTATAGGTGAAGTATGATACCAGGATTTATTTATAGGTGGTTGGGGGATAGGAGATCTCTGGGTACATGTGTAATGGGGGAGATCTCAAAGCCAATGCGTAAGTGGGTAGGAGGGGAGAGCGAGATATCAGGTATTCCATCTTTAAATGCAGCCATAAATTCATGCCAATGTATAAAATTGCTTCCTTCATTACGGCCCACTTTCATCCCCCATCCCCACCACACCCACCCCCCCCCTCCCTCACACCACACTTATTTCTTATTGGCTATGTAAACTACTTCCTCAGTTTTCGGTAAAGCATTTATTCTCAATTTACCTTTATGGCAGTGCCTATAGCAACATAGAAAACCTGGTAACATGTATTTCACTAACAAAAGAGCAAAATTATTCATTAACTCATTTAAAATAAAGTTCTAACACTTTCAAAAGGAAATATGTGGCACCTTTAAAATTATGCAGACCAAATAAATATGATAGGATAAACAAATCTTATTACAATTGAACAAACTCTCTCTACATGTAATCTCTATGCATCATTCCCTTAATTCTGCTGGATTTTCAGAGGCCCAAGGAGGGTGTTAATTTGGGGATGGCTTTTTTTGGCTATTTTCAGCAGAATTGGGACAGTAGACATTATAACATTATAAGGAGTTTGTGAGTGGAAACATGCCCTCCATTGGTAAACAAAGTGTTTCTCACCATGTTGAAAGGTTCCTATAATAAAATTGGAAGTAATAAAATTCTTTCAATTGTACTAATATAGTGTTCTGTAAAACTTGACCCTAAATGAGACACACACACTAGGTTCAGTTCAATAAACTTCACTCAACACTCTGACTATGATACTTCTTAGTGCAGCTGCACTTTGGGAGCAGCTGGGGATATGGTATTCACTTTACCCACTGTCCTCTCCCCAACACCCCAATCCCATTATCTCTAGCCCTAGCCCTAGCCCTATATATCTAACGAACAAATTGATGCAATTTTTGGGGTGATATTTGCAAATAAATAACCACACTACAAAGCTAAGCAAACGGAGAGAATGCAGAGAAAGAAAGATTCTTCCACCCTAGATTAGAGCACCTGTTTATCAATCTTGTATTGTGCAATATCATATCATGTCATGTAGTCATTAATCAAATCTCTGTGTATGATTCTGAGTTCTCAAAATGAGTTTAGTATGTACGCTGCAAAGACAAATCCAAACAGGACACAGAGGAAGCATTCATCATGTCGAAGAAGTGAAAGCACCTACAATGTCCTTGATGGAGTGGTAGACCATGCTCTTTACCTGAAAATGGGAGTGTACAAATTGGAAATTTTCAACTCATTAACATTGAAAGTCAATACACAACTGGTGTGAGTATGGGCAATTCTTTTCCTATGAACAATATCCATGATAGGTGATTGTGATAAAATTTTGAATCCTTACTTGAAGTTTGTCCTCATGGTTGGCATGCTGTTTAGAGAGGTTTCTGAATTGCTCTGTCATCTTTAAGCATTCCTTCACATGCTAAAACATAATTCATTGTCATAAACAAAGAGAACATGTGCACAAAACAGTGGTACTCAAGTGCGTTTTGACTTTCACAAGTTTTAACCTCATTATATTTTTGATCCCCACATATATGTTGCAGGAACTCTTGTATCACCCAAAGAGTGAAATAATGCAAGGCTCTCCATACCTACTGTGTTGTAATGGTGCCACTACTGAACTCACTTCTGGTGAAACAAAGTCCTCTGCAATTTTGATGCAGCTGCACATATTTCGAAACTACAGACAACATCAAAATATTTAAAAAAAATTCAGTAGTACATACCGGCTGGTACATTCAATTAAAGAAGTAAGTGTTTAACTTGGAATTGCTCTGTGCTAAAGATAAACATGTACGGTATCAATTGGTTATACATTTCACCTGGATCATGATTGAGAATTGGCATGTGCTCACACGACACTGTTTGATTCCAAAATATTCAGCAGAGCAAGGGTCGAAGGAAGTACCTAAAAACCAAGCATCAGATGCAAGTTGCTGCAGCTGCCTCTACTAGAGGTGGTATTTCCCCTGGATGCTACCCGGGTGTTCCCAACACTGCATTTGGAGGAGTCCCAACATCCCCACAGTTTCGGCTATGTTACCTTACATGACCGGCTCAGCCATACCATGCAATCCTATGCAGAGCTGTGTTGGTCCTGCAAGCTTCTTTGCTAACAGTATGCCTAGTTGTGGACGAGATTCACTTGATACTCCAGAATCCCACCAGTAAAGTGAAGCTGATGCCTTCAAAGATGAGGAAAAATTATAACCAGTTGCTAGTTAGTAGAACTCATTGTACTGAAAGTTTCTTAGTAGTATATACAGTTCTTTATTTCTGCTGTATGATACATTTATTAACATATGTGAAGCACATCTTTCTAACTCATTTGCCTCCCCTGTGCAGGAAATGGAGGAGGCAGGAAGTGATATGGGAAATTAAGGGGAACAACAGATTGGGATTCTTGCTGGCCTGATGAAATGTGTACTACATATTTAATGACAAAGTCCATTCTTCATCAACGCTGATCAATATTTCATGTCCTTGAGGTCCAATTTCATGTTTATCATGGCTTGATTGAAGTAGTGTCCAGATGAGTGTATAAGAAGTGTGGTCTCATAGGGCAGGACCAAGCCTTTTTTCACTTCAAAGCACTTGTATCATATTTTATCCTCAAATTTAGGGATGCCATTAACAAGGAAGGCTTCACATAGCTACTCCCATGAAGATCTATCTTTGATCCTTTAGGGGCTTGGTGTTAATTATGTTTTCCAGTTGGACTTGTATCCAGATCTTTTTGGCCTTGAATTGTTTTTTCTGTTTATATTTCTCAGGGAGAAGAAAATAGCCTCTATGTGGCCTCTTAGACAATTAACTCATTGAAGTTAAACCAATACAGTCACAAAGCTATTACAAGCAATCTCCACAGCAAGCCTTTTCACAGTGGGCAGTCTCTTAGACTGTTGAGAGTCATAAATTCACATTTGTACAGCTCAACATTGAGGGTTTCATGCCTTCAATGTTTGCCATCATTGTATAACTAGACAATAACAAATCATTTACAATTAATTTACTCCAGAAGATATAAAGAGATCTGCATCACTCTATACCTACCAGTCTATGTACTCGCCCAAAAACAGTAAGAAAAAACTCCATATACTGGCTACTTTGGTCAAAGAGAACATGCCAGTGACAACAATCGGCAAGTGAACCACATGTGCTACAGTGGATGTATTACCACAAAAGGAAATTAAACCACAATCATGAATGTTTAAAAGCCAATGCCCAATCATCTAGAGCAAGGTTTGCCGTGAAACACCTCAATGCTAGCAGTCTACGCTAGCAACTTCAAGATTAGGCACACTGACTGGGGTTACAGGAAGTCCAACCAAGAAAGCATAGCTCTGTCTGAATAGTCTTCCATTACTGAATCTATACTGCTATATAACTCAAAGAATCTGGCAAGGACCCCCCCCCCCTTTCAGGGAGAAGAAATACCGAAAACTATCCAGACCTCGCTTTCGCCAAATTTCTCATGTGATAACCGAGCACAGAGTGAAACATCCAGGACTTTTTTCATGCTCAATATACACCATCTCTGACCATCACGCCATACTTGATCAAGCCGACAGGAAGGATACCAATCAAGAGGTGGAAGTTCCTCAAAGCAAAGTGGAAGAGGTTTGAAGCCGAACTTGAAAGCCAAAAAGAGGGAATATCTTTCGCCACCACTGAGAGCTTCGATATAGCCTTTAAAACTAACTACCAGCTCCTACCTGGTCTTGCAAAAAGCATGTCCCATGAAAGTTATGAAAAATTAAAACAAACACACCCTGTTACATCATGTGCAGAGAGATGGACCTAAACAGTGGAGTTGCCGACTTGAACTCACTCCAGATGATGAGCATTTGCAATCATCAATATGATAATGGGAAAATTGTCTAAACCATCCACCTGCCCCAACTCAGCCAAATTCATTGTTTCAAAGCTCATTAAGAATAGAAAATTCTCCAACGTGGACAAGGACTTTATACGGATGATGAACAATGAATTCACAGACCTTACCGAGGCACCGTGACCAGTCAACTCTCTGTCTGTCAAGTTTTCAATGCAGGAGATCATTGCAGCCATGAAAAGAGAAAAGCCATGCCAAGTGCCTGGAGTTCACAGTAGCCATCTAATGTCTGTCTTGCACCAAGGATTAAAGGTCACCAACTAGCTGCTTCAATTAAAAATGTTTCAACTAAGACATTGATTGTGTTGTGCTGCTACACTGTCTGGCAGGCACCACATGGGGTGCTGCGACTGTTAATATATGATGGAACATGTGATAAGGTCAGTGTGTCTTAATTACCATTTTTGACATTTATAGCCTCACACACAAAGAAGAAAAGGTGTGGACGGATTGGACCCATCCGATGTTATTCACGGGGTCAAGTTGTGTCTGCATGAGTAAGATTTAGGCATTTTGTTCCATTCTTTCTTCTGGCAAAATTACCATTTTGACTTTTTTTAATTAAGAAAGGGGTGTGGCAATGAGATGTACTCAGACATTCCCCTGATGAAACTGACTCTAAATATATATGGGTTTGTGGGTCTAGCTCCATTCTTTTTTCTGGAAAAAGTACAATTTGTTGTTGTTCTTTTTTAATATGGAGAGGGGTTGGCCATATAAATATGCTAAATTGTGCTCTCCTAGTGACAAATATATATGAGTTTGTGGGTCCACCTTGAACCACTCAAGCATAAATCCAAGGCACACAGAGAGACAAACAAACGGACAGAGAGACTATTCTGACTTCATGTAATGATAGGTGCTATTTTCTTTCAACACGGACAAATACCTTGTTTCAATAATTTTATTGAAGTAATTATATGAAATTGTTCTCTCTATACAAATTAGTAATATTACAACTACAGTATATCATTTTTTTTTCTTTTAATTTTGTTTAATTATCTTGCAGTCATGCTTTTCACATTATTCGGCCAAGCAGAGCACCAGGATTCACCTATTCATGGTTGGAACTTATTTCTCACCGGATTTTCCTGGCAAAACTTTTAAAGCCAGCAGATCAGCAGAAAGTACATATATTGGAACTAATTAAGTGATAGTCAGATTAGCAGTAACTATTGTTCTCTTCTGTAGCACTTACCATGTGGTTGTAATATATAGGGTTGGCCTTTATTCCATCAACTATTGATTGACTTATTTGTGTTCCTTGCTCCATTTTTATGGACTGCTGAGCTCACCAAATCAACTCCATTCCTGTATAAGGTGAGTACTGAACTTGACTTTACCTTTCAAATGTGACATGGACTAATATTACAATGTTGTAGGCCACTTTGCGTATCCTACTGGTCTTGCTTCAAGACTTTCCTGAGTTCCTTTGTGACTACCACTTTTCTTTCTGTAATGTGATTCCACCAAACTTCATCCAGATGAGGAGTCTTATTCTTTCTGCCTTTCCTGTCAATATGTATCATCCTGATCCTTACGCAGCGAATCTAAATGTTATTTGAAAGCAATTAGTATGTTTAAAAGACATATCTTTATTAAACCATTTGTGTTAATTTCAAGGTTGAGATTTTACCAGACATTTCCAAAGCTCCATGGATCATTCCAACTTACTCCCAGTACATACGATCCAATCTTAAAAAGGTGCCTGTATAATATTTAACTCTCTTTTTTTTTCTTTTTTTTAGTGTATCATTATTCACATAACATATTTGTATTATCTTGTTTCTAATTTATAATAGGATTTGGACAATTACATTCGAACAAGAACACCTGTGACTTTTCTTGAAGAACTCAGGGGGCATTTAATAGTAGAGAAGAATCATTTTTAAGTGTGGAAGAGTAATGCTTATTCATGTTGTCATATCCATATAGGTCTCCAATGATCCTGGAAACAAGTACAA
Source organism: Lycopodina hypogea (assembly GCA_963969325.1). Lineage (NCBI taxonomy): Eukaryota > Metazoa > Porifera > Demospongiae > Poecilosclerida > Cladorhizidae > Lycopodina > Lycopodina hypogea. The sequence continues at coordinate 14,920,490 of OZ017787.1, forward strand.
TGTGTCCTTGATGAATGCTGTCGTGTTGTATGTGGGCACTCAAAGTATAGCTTACTTGCACAGCAAGGAAAGGGAACCATCAACTAGAGCTCACACTGCTCACATGGACATCTTCCAGCATCTTGTTCTAGACTTGGATACTGAAGGTGAGTGGTTTGTGACCCTGGCTGTATCAGTAAGAGTATTCTGATTTGTTATGAAATATTTCACTTTAAACATATTCTGCTGGCAAAATTTACTTAGCTTTCCATTTATCAAGTATTTATATAATATTGGATATGTATTACCTACATTTTGTGAATATCTTTATTTCCAGGTAGCTTTCTCTTCCTCAGTGCCATTGCTGACCAGTTACGCTATCCTAATAGCCACACCCACTATTTCAGCTGTGCTCTGCTATCATTGTTTGCAGAGACAAGTGCTGAAATGATCCGAGAGCAGATAGCACGAGTTTTGCTTGAGAGGCTGATTTTGAACAGGCCTCATCCTTGGGGAGTCCTCATCACTTTCATTGAGCTGATTAACAATGAAAGCTACAACTTCTGGAAACACAAGTTTGTTCATCGTATTCCAGACATTGAGAAGTAGGTCTGCTTTTATTGGACAAAAAAATAGAACATAGTGCTACAAATCTTTATGTTTATGCAACTGGGTGTGAACTTTTATTGTCCCCACTCCCCCCCCCCTCCTCTTTTTGTTCAAGTTAGTTCGCTCAGTGGCTGAAGGTTTTATGCAGAAGCTGCTGGTTATCATATCCAAAGAACAATTACATGTAAGGAAAAGCTTAACATCCTTTGTTAAACTTATAGCAAACATACACACACACCCCCAAACATATGTTCACGTAAACCACCCACCAAGTGCACAAATACTCATATGCTAACTAATTATGGAAAAATTAGTTTGGGGATTATCACTTCTTTTTTCTTCTTCTTTTCTTCCCCTCCATGATGACCCATCCAAAATTGGGATTGGGTGTTGGGGAGGAGAGAGTGGGCTAAGTCAATACCATATTACCAGCTGCTCCCCAAGAGCAGCTGCATTATGTTTTACAATGGTATCTGTGTTGAATGAATTTTATTGAACTGAACCTAGTGTGTGTGACTCCTTTAATGTCAAGCTTTGTGGAACAATATCTTAGTTTATTTGAATCACTTTTATCACTCTGAATTTTCTGATAGGATTTTTTCAGCATGGTGAGGGACACATTGTTTAACAATGGAGGGCATATTTCCACTCCCAAACACTTTATAATGTCCATTGTCCTAATTCTGCTAAAAATAGAAAAAAACAAGTCATCCCCAAATAAACACTCTCCCTGGGCCTCTGAAAATTCTGCAGAAGATAGGGAATGATGCATAGGATTTACATGTAGACAGCGTTTGTTCAATTCTAATTGGATTTCTTTATCCTTGCACATTTATTTTATGTCTGTGTGTGTTTGGTTTGATTTGTAGAACTTCAATGAGATGGACCCAACAACTGCTGCACTGGGGAAAGAACATCATGCTCTCACCAAGGTCAACTATATAAACCCGATCATGATAGGCAAATTTGAGATCGACACCTGGTACTTCTCCCCATATCCTGTGTGTGTGGGTTGCATGCTTTTTAGTGCTTGCATGTTGTAACATGTTGTAAAGTGTCTGCAAAATGGTGTGGGTAGAAGTGTCTCAACCGCTTGTGATCTGGTGAAGCACGAACAAAATTATCTGTCTAGATGGGGTCTCACTGACAATAGCTGCCTATCCTGCAGGTGGGCCCACACTCCACAGGACATTTCCTATGTGCTAACCTGCCCACTCCACTCCTACTGCACCACAATAGATCTAGCCGATTACACACCAGCAGCTAAATCATGTTTCAAACTGTAGGGAAAAGATCTCTGATATTTATTTAGTGGAGATACAATGCGATGATGAGCTGCCTGATTTAATGACATCATCCTTCAATAAACTGGAAGCATACAAGTGAACTAACTCATTGCCTGGTACAGCTGACAAGCAAGCCAAGAATCAGCACTTTCGGAATGCTCATATTAGTAAGTGGGTGTGGTTTGTTTTTGTGTGGTAAGGAAACACCCACAATAATTATTTAATATGCTCAACCAGTATGAAGTACACCCCAGATTACAAGCATACATCATTAACATAAGGAAAATCCGTTCAATAATAACAAAAATATGAATGCAAAGTCCATTTTTACTCTAAATTCATTAGCTACTTCATGCATGTTTTGCTTGTCAGTGTAACTCTTATGAACATGAAGTATCATTATATTGTTAAATTGACCCTGTAACATTGTGGCACTTACGAAGTCTTAACACATTGAATATCACTGAATGGTTTCTCACTGGTATTGTTTGTTACTGGCATAAATATCATTAGCTTGCAGCTGCCACATTAATTTTCATGTGGCAATAGGGACCACACCCACATTTTATTTCTAAACCTAGGCAGCCATTGATTTTAACCCTCAATTTACCACAACTCAATCACAGAGAAAATCTCGCAGTGAGGTCAATCACTCACGATACATGAGTATTGGATATTTTCCAGTTTGTTTCATCTGCTTAAGTCCCCAGTTGATCCAGCTAAAATTTTAGGTCTCTTAATTAGCCCCACCCCCTGACCCAACCCACCAAAACAAGTCCAGCAGACTTACATTCCTTATCTGAGCATGCACATAGATCATTACTATATTCATGACAAATGGTTAACTTTCCAGCTAGCTTGATCCCCACCCCCCCAAACCCCATTTTCTCTTTTGTTCCTCAGCTATTACTTCTTATATGTCTGTTCATATATCCATCTGCTCAAAATAGCCCTACAAACAGACAAAAAGAGCAACTTTAATAACATGTCACTTGTTCAGATTACAAAGATTCGGCACTTCCATTGACAATTTGTTTATCAAGAAATTTTATTGTTTCATTCCCCCACAGTATCTTATTTGTCTGACCATTAGCACAGTCTGTCTGAATTAAAATTGAAAATCCAAGTTAATTAATTGCACATAACTTGTCTTATATTTAGTATACTGGCAGGCAATCATGAGATGGACCTAGCCACATCCTCAGCTGGAGGCAGTGATTGCCTGCCAATTATAATAATAACAATTATAATAATTACTTACATTTATCTATATCTCCACACCACCTACCATTTTAGCCTGAGTCAACCTCCAACTCATTCAATTTTTCCTATTGAAAACAGACTCTTCTGTTGTCCAGCATGTACTGGCATATTTGGCAAGAAACACAAAATAAACCAGATTAATACTCCATACAAAAAACATCTTCCACCAGTCTCCATTCACTCTTTGCCACACTAGGAGGAATGTTGCAATTAACCTGCACAGTGCAATATCATCAACTTGTCCTAGCGTTCTTTGCATGTTGGATAAATGAAGCAAATATATGCATTTATTAAGCAAGGGTTCACAGAGTGGCACAGATAAGTTTATTATTTAAGTATAATAACTACAAATAATGTAAAAGAAGGAGTATGATCTGAGTATTCCATTACATTTTATACAATTCCCGTGTTCATCTCAACAAAAGCATCTTTAGTGCAGACTATGTTAACCATGGAGTTTATATGGACAGCAGACTCTCCTGTCGTAGCAACATATTACTGCTGCCTCTTGGCAAAGCTATATGAGCACAATACTAATGTTATACATCAGCCTGCAACTTGTTGTCTGCAGCCAACAAAACACTCCAATCTGGTTTATGCATATGGGATAGTAACTATTCAGAAAGTGAAAATTAAGGAAAAAAGAAACTTCATCCTACTTGAACGGAATTATGGTATGTGGAAAGAACGAAGGGAAGGGGAGGTGTGGTGGTAAGTGGGAGAGAAAAACCAGTTAAGTACAAATTCTGAACACTGCCTACACATATATAACTTACCATGATATTTTCGGCAGAAGAGATATCTAGGTTATGGTTTGTAGTCACACTGTCAGGGAAGTGAGGGCATCCTGCATGCAGCATACATAATTTCTCTAATTTCATGCCAATTTCACCTCTTCTTCTTAATTACAAAATGACAAGGCTTTACTCAAACTCATGATTCCTTCTAATTATACAACTGTTCCTTTGGGTTCAAATTATTGGGTTTAAAAATATTTTGGTCATTAGGTGATAATAAGGGAAAAAAATTTCATTCAAATCATTTCATCTTGTTAATTGTTTCTCTTAAACATTTGTCATATATTTACTGAATAGGTGGCGAGTGGGTGTGCAGATGACGAGAGAACATTGTCACCTACTTGTATTCTGGGATATCCATAATGAAAGGTCATCTGCTACGATGACAATAGAACTGGAGAAGCTAATCACTTAAACACTGGTATCTCCGTCTTCTATGCAAAACCTTAACAGTGAAAACATAATAAAAATCATTATATTATTGCAGCAATATCTGACTGGCTAGGCATAGATGATACAAAAGAATAAGCTCAAAGTCATTTTTATCACATGATGATGAACCAGCAATAAATTCTTTAAAATTTGGTGCAGGATTTCCTAAGAGCTTTTTCTGTTGAATGTTTCATCATATTTCAGTGACATTTGAATTTATCAATGCTCGTATTTGCAAAGGTTAGAATAATATTTGGAAGATATCTAGATGTAGGAAAACTAGTGTGTCTCTATCAAAGGTAACCCAATATTCTTAGCTGCACACCCTGAGATTTGGTTTGGTATAATTTTTTTTTTGTATTCTGGTTTGGTATGACTTGCCCCCATTTCGCATTTCTTCCTTTCCTCCTTCTAAGCTGACTTGGAACACCCATTCCAAACTTTCACACACTCAAGTTAATGAGTGACCCATCAAACACTATGAAATCCAAGTGCAGCATCAGTTTTCAGTATCATTGCTCAGGATGGGTGATGTCAACATCTCATTGGTTACAGCGGGAGATGTCATTAATTTCCCTGATGATAAGGTCCATTAATAGTCTTCGTGTGTTGATCAGCAACATGTATTCCAATCTGCTCATCTATAATGATCAAGGTTATGGTTACGGTTGGTGGGCCAATGGGACTGGAACTTTCTTATCAAAAATCGCACCACTTAAGATTAAATGTCTTGACTTAACAATGACTTTATTGAGGGTAATTAAAAAAAGAAGAAAAAAAAAGGAAGAAAATAAATAAGTAAATATAAACTGGAAAAAAAAAACAAGGGAAGGGAAAGCCTAACCATGACCAGGAATATAACGAGATACCATAGCGCTGGTGTTTCAGATGAAGTTCTTTAAAAAATTAACAAGATCCACAATTAAGCAACATTGAGACTCTGCACAAACAAGTTTGCGGGTAAAAATCAAAGAACCAGTCTTTGGTCATGGTCTGTTCCATATTGTGGCTAGTTGTGCTGGCTCACTCTTAGAATTGCACACCTATCCTATAGAGAGCCAAACCAGCAATGTAGTTTACAGACATGATATTCTGAGCAGTATTTCAATTTGGGTGTCTCATTGCAAGCTTAAACAAGTTGCAATAGTGTGTTAATTTTATTATTTAATTTTATTTATTTTTTTAAAAACTTTTTAACACGTCAAACATTAGCTATTAACTTTCCCAGTCTTTTCGGATAATGATCATGATCAAATGGCCTGAATTTATGGCATATGCTTTCCTTCAGTTGAAGAGAGCAAGAAAAATATTAAGATATCCTGCAATTCTTATTAAGAAGTTTCATATCAGTCTATGGTACTTTTATGAAGCTGTAACATCAATTAATGGGATGAATTCCACACTCACTTTCTAAAATGCTGGAACCACAGGTATTTTGATGCTGAAAGATCCTCTTCACACGTGTCACAGTCCAAGCACTTGGACATCCCAGAGTAGGCAAGACAGAAGCAGTTCTACAAAACCACACCAACACACCGAAAGAGACATAAGGAGAGATGAACTTGTGACAAAAATATTGGAAAAAAACCATTGACAACTATCATTTAACAGCAATGCACACAGAACAGACTTCTGAATTATGATTTTAGCAACATGGGCATGTTTAATGTAATGCAGCAAAGAGAATTTATAATTTTGTATACATCGCTAAACTAATGAACAAAATGAATCAAAAGACACATCCATCAATTGCTCACAAATGCAGATTCCCCATTAAAATAGATAAGATAATACTCAAAGTGCATCCACATACACACCTGGAGCAGGATAGTTCCAAGCAGAAGCATGGAGTGATCCACAAGAAGGAGAACCATCTCTCTGACTGCTTACATAATTCCTTTCTTGCAGGACCCTTTCTTCTGTTCTTATAATCAGTAAATTTGACAACCTCTGGGACAGGGCACTATATATGATGAGCCCAGACACTGAGAAACAGTTTATATTACAGACGGAAGCATTTGGTACTGGAATCAGAGCAGTTTTCCACCAGTATACTGATCCAATGTAGAAAATCTTGTTGCTTTGTACTCACGCAAAAAACGACGAGGAAGAGAGCATACTCAGCTATAAAATTTGAATGCCTTGCGGTCGTTACTGCAATACAACAGTTTGATGTGTACCTCACTGAAATGCCATATGTGGTGGTAGCGGACCACAAGTGTCTGCAAGCTTGGAGTGAGGAGAATGGACCAAATGTTCAATCAATAGACGGGGGGATATCAGGGAACCCTATCTCCCTACCTGCAGACAGGCTTCTCTGACTATAAAGAGATGTGCGCTGTTGAAGAACAGAGAGAGATATGAACTTATGACATCATTGTCATTTTATCTATATTTAGTTATTACCATAAGTGGGTTGTGAGTCATGCAGAGAGAGGTACAGTCGAAGCATTCAAACTGCCGACACTAACAGAGAGAAACCACACCTCACAATACATAAGATGCTACACAAAGATGACCTTCCCACTGCCAACACAACATTAGATCTACTAACCCATACTTCATCCCTCAAAATAATTGACAGATTGATTTTCTCTCCACATCTTGCTATACTAGACAAGTTCTCCCAAACACCTAACCAAAGCTACAAGAGAACAATTTATTCACTAAGTACCCAATCAGAGAATTTCCTCACACTTCACAAAAAGCTAAAGATAGAAGACATTTCCACTGCTAAAAAAAAATCACACCCCCACGACCCCCACCCTCCCCATAACACCTGACCCATCAGTAGAATCTTTACAAAGACAAAACAGCCACTGCCTAAACTACCAGTGATCCATCAAACCTTCAAAAGGATCTACACAGAAATGATCTTCCAACTGAAAACACTAACAAAGACTATACTCTGACCCCTCTCTGCCAAAAAAGAACTAGGATTTACTTTATACAGCCCAAGGTGGTTCACTATAACTCTCTGGTAAAACATAACTGAGAATTTTAAATTTTCTTACATGGATCTAGATTAGAAATCCAGGGTCTAAAAAATTAGCAGCTGGCCTTACAAGTATTAACTTCTGTGAGTGAGTTGTATGAGTTAACAAGGACAAGGGTAGCCCTGAGTACAAAAGAAGAAGTGTCACAAGTTTTACTACTGGAAATTGAGAAAGGCAGAGGTGTAGCACATGTAAATCCCTGGATACAGAGGTCAGAGCAGGAATAAAAGAAGAAAAAAAGCTGAATCAGAAGTAGATTTAGAACTTCAGACTATCTTAGGCCACCACTACTCACAACCTTTTTTAATCCCCACAATTATCACTGGATTAGTGACATCTACTTGATCAGATGAACACATTATGTACTTCTATATATCTTATATTAATTTTTTTTTAAAACATGTGCTTTAATTATTAAAATCCTGTATTTTCTCTAATATTAGTTATGATATCAGAATGTACTTATAATAATTTGATGACTAAATAGTACTTGGTATAAACCCATGGACATGAAATCTAAAACTTGCCAATAACACACATGAAAAGATGGACTGTGTCTTACCTAGCCACATATAATTCCCTCAGTGTCAGACTAAAAATGGAAAAAATGCTATGTAGCAAAAATCTTGGACATGGGCTGAGTCATATTTTGACCACACCTCAATGTGAACACAGCATTATATCTTTGACATTGTTATCATTCAAACTAATTCCATAAAAAGTGTTAATGTTAAACCCAAGTGAGTTACAATTTTTTTTTTGCTAATTTACAATTCATAATTACACTGTTCTTGAAGCTTCGCTGTGTCTGCCTCCAGGTGATGCATGCTTTCTTCTTCAATATCATCTCCATCGCTGCAATAGTTCAAGGCCAATATTTTTAGGACATCCACACCCTCAGCCCGTACTATAGTCAAATCATGTTCCTCTGCTTGACGACTTGAGTCAGTACCACTGTCAGAGATATTTTGGGCAATTGGTAACTCTGGCCCACAAATATGTCCACTTGCTGTGTATTGACCGGATTTCTGCTCTGTCATATGACTGACTTCCAGCTCAGCAGGATCACTAACTTCCTGCTCTGCCACATGACTGACTTCCTGCTCTGCCACGCAACTGACTTCCGGCTCTGCAGGATCACTAACTTCCTGCTCTGCCACGTGACTGACTCCCGGCTCTGCAGGAACACTAACTTCCGGCTCTGCCACACGACTGACTTCCGGCTCAGCAGGAACACTAACTTCCGGCTCTGCCACGTAACTGACTTCTGGCTCTACCATGCGACTGGCTTCCGGCTCTGCAGGAACACTAACTTCTGGCTCTGCCACACGACTGACTTCTGGCTCTGCAGGAACACTAACTTCTGGCTCTGCCACGCGACTGACTTCTGGCTCGGCAGGAACACTAACTTCCTGCTCTGCCATACGACTGACTTCCGACTCTGCAGGAACACTAACTTCCGGCTCTGCCATGCAACTGACTTCCGGCTCTGCCATGCGACTGGCTTCCGGCTCTGCAGGAACACTAACTTCTGGCTCTGCCACATGACTGACTTCCGACTCTGCAGGAACATTAACTTCCTGCTCTGCCACACAACTGACTTCCTGCTCTGCCACGCGACTGACTTCCGGCTCTGCAGGAACACTAACTTCTGGCTCTGCCACGCGACTGACTTCCAGCTCTGCAGGAACACTAACTTCTGGCTCTGCCACACAACTGACTTCCGACTCTGAAGGAACACTAACTTCTGGCTCTGCCATGTGACTAACTTCCGGCTCTGCCATGCGACTGGCTTCCGGCTCTGCAGGAACATTAACTTCCGGCTCTGCAGGAAAACTAACTTCTGGCTCTGCCACACAACTGACTTCCGACTGTACAGGAACACTAACTTCCGGCTCTGCCACGCGACTGACTTCCGGCTCTGCATGAACAATAACTTCCTGCTCTGTCACACGACTGACTTCCTGCTCTGCCATGCGACTGACTTCCAGCTCTGCAGGAACACTAACTTCAGGCTCTGCCACGCGACTGACTTCCCCTTCTGGCACACGAGTTACGATCAAACACGGAGGCTCAAGACCATCTCCTTCACCATCCTGATTTTCAAGTCTATTCTTAGCAAAATTGAGTATCCATGTAGAATTATTGGCAACAATACCGTGTAACGGAGTAAATGCATCAATTGATTTTTTAGTTAAATCAGTGCTAACAGCTGAGAGCATCAAACCTGTTGAGCCTGTTAAACCAGTACTGCCAGTAGAGAAAACAGCCTTGTCCCAGATAGTCTCCTCGGCCATCTCAGTTGGACAGGTCACCGCTGAGCAATCGTCTAAACCAACCATATCAGAAGAGCAATCAGTTACAATAGACGACGATTCGGAAACTCCTTCAAACTAGATGCCATTTCCATTGATTGCTCCCCTTGAGTATTGCTGTTACTGATATTACTTTCTGCCTTTAGTCTTATGGTGTTAAGCCCATCAGGACCCAGTGTGTGACTCCGACGTCTCCCATGTGGCCGTTTCATCTTCTTTCGGGCAAAAGATGGCACCTTTAAACCCTCAACCTGTGATGATGAAACTTACATTGATGCAATCACTGGAGATGAGCTACAGTCAACTAGAGGAATGTGAAACGACTTCAACAAACTATCTTTTGGTCTTGAAGAACACACAGAACTTTCTTTCTCAGTGGAGGCAGGAGTTGTACTGCAGGGAACTGGTTTAGTCTTTGGTATGTCAACGGTGAAGTCCAGCCTTTGAACAATTTGTTTTGTCTGGTTGATACTTTGGGGTGCACCAAACTGAGTAGCACTTCCATGAGAGAGGGAAGAGTAATCAGTAGGTGCATCACATGATCTAGTTACAATATCATGTGACTTAGATGTAGCAGCATGTGACTTGATGAATGGATTATACAGCTGGGTGGAGTGATTGGGTGAACCATTATCGCTATATCGGAGAGGAGAAGTAGGAATATGTTTCTGGTCTAACTGCTCAGTCGGTACAAGGTCATCATAGGACCGCTCATGCAATGCACCAGGTTGTGTCCTACCTAGCAAGGCAGGCCAACTGAGAGGAGGAGAGGTGGAGATTTCAACAAACGAGGAATACACAGCCTGCAGTGAGGAATTGAGTGCATTGGGGTCAGGCAGTGTGTCTCTAACACTGACATCAGAACTAAATATATGATCCAACACCCCCTGAGGTGAAATAGGAATCTCAGAGGTCATATCAGACGGTGATTTCGAAGGTGAACAGGGTGAAGTGACAAATGGGTCTGGGTGAAATGAAGCAGAATTGGGAGGAGTCAGAATTGAGCTTGGAGGCTCAGGACCACTTGTGGTCGTACCCAGCAATGATGTAGGTAAACAGGAAGCAGATATGTGAGAGGAAACTGTCGTGGTCCAAGTAGTTCCAGATACCGGCAATAATGAAGTGGGAGTGGCCAATGTAGGAGTGGAGACAAATTCCTCAGTGGGAAAGGTTAAAGGTGAGAGAGAGAAAGCAGGAAATTTTGATGGAGAAGCAATGCTCAAATTTTCACTTTCAATGAAGTCAGTACCTATTTTCTACTCATTATGGTAAACGTTTATGTTGTCGACATTGGGTAAAGGTTCGTAAGCATCACAGTCAACAGAACTAAGTTTTCCCTCTTCAATACCTGTCGAGATTGCCTTTATAATCTCGTCACACATATTCTCTGTGAGCATAGTTGGTTCAAACTCATCTGGGTTGGAACACTCGACTTCAACCTGTTCAGAAACTATTTCAGAAGTTGAAGTTGGAATATTATTTTCACTCAACTCGCTGCCTTTGTTGAGAGTGGAGATCGGAGCTCTAGTGTTGTCAAGTTCTGGAGGGGAAACTTTCTGATAGCACTTGTCGACGTTCCTTATAATGGACACAACCTCACTATGCGAACTAGAACTCATTTTTGCAAAGAAAGGTATGTCATTTTCAGTCTTGCCTGCTGTCCCTGCACTAACGGTGAGAGCAGTTGCATCATATGGTAAGTCACCCTCACTTGGGGGAGAATCAGTATCCATGGGAACATGTCCAATAACCTTTTGTTGTCCATCACTAGTGGGTTCAATTAGGGTGGGCTGACGATAGATGTGTTGTCTCAACTCTTCTTCATCCAACTGCTCTTGGAGGCCAATGACTTTGGGATCGAAACTGAACACTTTCTCAACAGAAAATGGTAATTTCAGTCCACAGATACAAGCGCCCTTTGAGGTAAGGTAGTTCTTAAGCTCTTGGATGCTGTTCAGCACAGTATTGTTTGGGCTGTAGGAAATCACATCACAAAAAGAAAATTGTTCACACACATTAAATATAGAGATAACTGGGAGCCTATTCTGTATCAATACATTAAATATACAGATATCCGGGAATTAATTTTATGTATACACACATTAAAAGTTTAAAAAAGGTGGAATTTACATTGTTTTATACAGATACAGGGATTAATACTATGTATATACACACTAAATATACAGTTAATTGGGAACTAATATTGTGACATCTGTGAAAAGTCAATAAAAACATTTTAAACACACAATCTACTGCACTCAATACATCCTGGAGGAAGTTCTCATATGTTCAAGATTGTAAATTTTATGTGTTAAATACTTATTGTGGTGTGATGTGCTTCATATCTTTTGTTAAGTGGAAGAGGCAAACTTATTCCAAAAAGCAGTTGATGCTATAGATTGTGAGTGGGTGGACAAGTTCTCAGAACACTTGAAGGCAGTCCAGAAACAAGAGCAATCAACACTTGTGAGTCTTTTGTTACTCAGAACTCGGCTTCTAAAGAACATTCTCCTGAAAGTATGACGGTGATAGACTCCATTCAGAAGAGATCAGTCACAAAATAAATTCTCCACAAAGACTGTCCACTATTACCTCTCTACAGGTTAATGGTGGAAGATCAATCCCAATTGTTACTACTCTTATCCAGGTGTCCCAGTGAGCAATGGAGTGAGTCACAAGCTGAAGGACAAATACTTCATCAACCAAATTTTCCCCTGTTCCATACCAATTCATCATGGACAATTTATTTTTATATTGTTCCTTTACTTCATATACTTTGGTATTATCACAGTTTCATCGTGAATAAGCTGCAGGGGAGGGGTGAAACTTTCTGGCTATGCTTGACACAAATTTCTAATGGGTGCTGTCAGAAAGTGTGTGTGCATGTGTGTGTGTGTGTGTGTGTGTGTGTGTTGTGTGTGTGTGTGTGTGATGATACACACTGTACCTTTCACGATGGTTTTTGTCTCTAAAGCCCTATCTACACTACAAATGGGTCTCTAGCAACACCCAGTTTCAAAATTTTACTTGCGTCCACACTAAAACCCGCTCCACATCACCTGCTTGGGATAACTAATTGGCTGGGCAGATTAATTGGTTTTCCTCTACCACAACTAGAAATGGGGTATATCATTTTCTGGTGTGCTACATTGTTCTGTCTCTTTCCCTCCGAAATGTTATCGAACAGAGGGAGGCCAGAGAGGGGAGACAGCTGTTAGTAGCCAAATTCCTGATAGCGAACATCAGCACTAAAGCCACAAGTATGTTCAATAAATCTGAGCCACTTAAATCCTACCCTTCTGAAGGTTTCAAGTGAAACCTGTTGGGATGAAACTGGGTGTAGTGTGGACGTATGAAACCTGTTCCAGACACAGGTGAAACTGGTTTTATTTTGCAGTGTGGAAGGGTTTAAGAAGTTTCAGAGATTACTAGTATGAATTCATTTAGGGAGGGAGGAGGGAAAGCTAAGTTGATTCGGAGGGGAGCTCACCCCCCCAAAACAGTATTAGTTTTTAGGGGAGGGACATTCGATGAAGCATGGACTTTATATAGGCTGCCAGGTCTTGCAAGCATTTGCAAGAACAAAAATAGCACAACCACAAACTTTATTCAGCAGATGGTGACTGCATTTGCAAGCTAGAGTTCTCCATTTGCAAGAACTCTAGCACAAGGACTATAATCGAACCACAAAACTGTCTAGGATTGCATGCTGTAGATGTTTGCACTATCATAGTGCAAACATTTACATGCATATACACTGACATATGAATACCCCCCCTCCTTGAAGTGGCTATTTCTATGTAAAACTCAATCACTCCTTGTACTGACACCACAGACCACCCCAACTAATAAACAGTCAAGCTATTAAATCACTGATGGAGCTCCACAATTAAGTAACTTCAATTAGTCTTGGAAATGTCCTGATATTTTCCACAGTACACATTTTCAAACATTGCAACAACACAAAATTCAGCCACACCTGGTTGATATGTATGTATGCCTACGACAAGATAACCATGAAGGAAAGGATCATAAATTAACTGTTTAAAATTGAAAAAAGAATTTTATTTATTATATATATATATATATATATATATATATATATTATTATATATCTTTTCATATTCTTACTTCCACTTTTTTTTTTTCAATCTTATATTCTATGCTAGTGTGGATGAAATTAAAACCAGTCAATTTAAATTCAGGTATTAAAATGAGAATGAATATTCATTAATTTGAATCAAATTTTTGCATATGTGGACAGGCCTTTAGCTGATAGTTAGGAGAACCAAAAATTCTATTTTCTTTTTTCTCTGCAGCTTGGGCATATATATTTTCTTCACAATTATTTCTCTTGTTCTAGCTATGTCTATCTACCTGCTGGTTTGTTGTTATTATTCACCATTATCCTAGGACTAGCATACATCCACCTTCAAACAACTCTACCCCCTACACCTCAACGTGGAATTTCAAACCTTCACATGTACGTTAAGATGTGTAAATTCCTCTAATCATACTTACCTGATATAGGATACTTCGTTATCAAGGTCAACTTTTCTCTCCCAAAATTGTGGAATGATGGTGTACCTTCTCTCGGTATTTGAAGGCATCTTCTCTTTTACATCACAACCGGAACAAATCTGAAAAAATTGAAAGACGAAGGTATTATCACGCTCCAAAAAAAAAAAAAAAAAAAAAAAAAAAATTCCATCCCCACCAACCTACTAAGACTGCGCTAAATAAATCCGGAGTTGCAGGAGGTACCCCTACCACACAGCGCACTAACTAACTAACTCACACAGTGCTATTAGGTCCTTGCGAAAAGAAGCGGTGCAACTCCGGTCAAGCTGGGAACTTATTCCGCCAAAAGTACAAGAGGGACTGACGAGACAGGTGCAGACGGAGCAGTCCACCGATGAACAACTGTGCACACTGGCAGGGTTTATATAGGGTTCACTAGGTGAACTTTGCGCGCACTTCTAAGAGAAAAATTATTTAAATTTAAAAAAAAAAGGAAAAAGAAAAATCTAGACTGGAAATTTCCAGCCAAAAGCCCACTCACTTCTGATTTAATGTTTTACTTAATCATGGGAAAATGAACTCAACCTTGACCAGAATTGGAACCTGAACTCAACCTTGACCAGAATTGGAACCCGGAACCCCCTGCACTGGTGGGCAGAGGAAGTTTCACTACAGGGACAGGAAGAAGAAAACAACACTTAGAATCCCTGAACTAGGTGGATTTAGCATAAAATGGTAAAGGGGTAGAGATGAAGATTTGCCTAGGGATTAGTTCAGTCAATTAGCGGGGTGGAAGGTTGATTTCAGCTTTAGCTTGTTCCTCCAGCAATGTCCATTGGCTTGGCTTAGGGGCTTGGCGAAGTCCCTAGGCTTGGCCACTCCAAGATCAGGCACCACCATGGGTCGTATCCCTTCATTGGATCGTTCAACCTTATATATATATATAACTTAATGAAATGGAGCACATCAGCCAGCCTCAGGTGGAACTGATTCATTGGAAGCTAATCTTACTTCATTAAAATAGAAAGGTTTCTAAGGCTTTATGCTATTTCCAGCTGCATTATTTTTGGGTTTGCTGATTTGAGTGAATTTTCTGTTTAATTGGTGTTCGTCATGCAAACTGATCCTCCAGTTGTAAACCACTCTATAATTTATTTGATGTACTTGGTATTTGAAATTTCTTCCTACACTTACAGTGTTTTCATTTTCCCAGATAGCTGGGTGACCCTTTCTATATGTATCAATCTTTGTTAGCTAATTATAGTATAAAGATAGTCATTAACTGATCATTGTTCCCATTAAATTCCATGTTACTAATCTGTCATTGCCTGACCCTTTACCAATCCCATCGCTGTATAAAGGGTTAATCTGGTTGAGTGCTTGTTTTTTTACACATTTTATCCTTTTTTTCTATCAAAATTTGCCAAGATTTCTTAAGGCTTTTATACACTATAAATGGGCTGTTTCAAACATTTCTTGCTTCCACACTACAAATGGGCTGTTCCAAACGTTTTCTTATGTCCACACAGGCATAGTGCTTAACCTGCTCCACATCCCCTGTGAGGGCTAAATAATTGGCTGGGCTGATTCATTGGTATTCCTCTACCTCCCATGCAAATGTTTCAGACCAAATTTTTTTAATTTTTGCATTTTTTTCACACTAGTGAAAAAACCTGATCTTGTAGGTGGTTTCCCTTCCCCCCCCCCACCCACCTTCTGCTCTCTCTTCTTACTTTACTGCAAAGGGCATGATTTGACATGCTAAATTTGAAATTTCTCAACTCACAAATTTACCCCTACTCTTGATTTTGATACAAAAAGGGGTGTGGCCATGACATTTATCTTTTGACATTGATTTTAAATATGTATTCATTTGTGCACCTAGCTCCATTCCTTTTTTGTCTAAAGTACCATTTTTGGCTTTAAAAAATAGAGGTGTGGCCATATAGATATGCTTATGTTGTTCCCCTCATAACATTGTTGGACCCATCCCATGTTATTCGTAGATAGTCAAGTTGTGTCTGCATGCCAAAGTTTTAGGCCTGTAGCTCCCTTCTTTTTCTGACAAAAGTACCATTTTTGCCTTTTTTTTATATAGAGGGGTTATGGCCATATAGATATGCTAATGATGTTTCCCTGGACACACTGATTCTAAATGTATGTGGGTTTGAGGGTCTGACTTAAACCGTTTAAGCGTGAATCGTGAATACACAGACAGACAGACAGACTATTGGCACTTTATAGTACAGATTATTAAAATAAAAAGAGGTAACAATTTGACAGTAACCACCTGGTGTGTTATGACTTTAACAATGGCTGTGGTTGATACCCAAGAATTTGGGGGATAATCCAAACAAGTGGCTATAGGCAGTCCACCAGATCCTTATTCTAGCAAGTGATAGGTAAAGGGTCTGCCTATGGGAGACTAAGGGTCACTATGTGTTGAAAATCATGGCTTTGTTTTATTTAACAAGGGTGGTTCCACACTAAGAACTGTGGCAAATAATTACTATCATATTTATCAAAAAGTAGTGTTATAGACCAGAAAAAATAATAGTTTAGAACACTTAAGATAAGCTTAAAAAAGAAAAGATGTGGTAAGATTATTACAACGTTTTGGTTTCTAACTAAAAGCATTTAGTTGTAACCAATTGGTTGTAATAATAAACTTTGGTGTTTCCAAACAGTATACAATTAGTTAATAAATCACATTTGAGCAAAACTTGTGGGTGTATCAACCCCCTTCCCCTTCCTCGGGCACCCCCATGAATTGCTCGTGCATATTTTTTTCCCCCCCAAATGTGTTTAGTCACAAGGTTCTAAAGTAACAAGCACAACCCTCTTGCATATTTGCAAATTTTCCATATTTTGCGAATTTCCCATATTTTGTATAATCTGAGGAAGGACAAAAGGGGGAGGGGGAAAAAGGGGGTGGGGAAAAATGAAAAAGGGGGGAGGGGGGAAGGGGAGACAAGCCTGGACACCAGGGATTGAACTGGGGAACTCAGAAGTGGAAAATCTGAGGAAATGTCACAAGAACAACAGCAGTAACAATGATAGAGTAACTTTAAGACCCTGTGAGCTCCTGGAGCTCATGGGTAAAAATATATAATCCAAGTGACACCCCACATGAACCCCCTTCCCCCCCCCCCTTAAAGATTCCCTGAAAATTTGGGGTGTTGCTCCAAAACTGAATGAGCATGGTTTACAGACAGACGGATGCAAAGACAGACAAATACATAAGCAGATGGACAAACTAACATATAGATAAACGCAGATGGACAGGTAGACAAACAGACAACATGATATACATTATAATGCAATACTGTTTTTCATGGTATTAATATCCTGAAGAGGAAAAAAAACGTAAATAAAAAAAAAAAAAAAATTAGTACTAGAAACCATCCAAGGATGGAATCCCACAAAACATTTTAACATACATACTTGCTGTTGCTCAGTGTTCATTTGGTTCACAATTTTGCTGAACTCACCAAGGATATTTTGGAGTGGGGAGTATTTTTCTTTTATAGTGTGGTTTGTAAGGTAAGCACTTTGTCCTATATATGAAGACAATGAAGGCATCTTACTATAATTCAAGATTTATTTGATTGTTTGCTATCTCATCCAAGTGCTTGAGCCTACAGGGCTCAATAATGAAAAGGGAAGGAAAGAGATTTGGGTACAGTTTTCCTGACCCCACCTAGAGTGTATTTATAAAATGGTGGTAGTAGTACTAGTAATACAGCTTGGTGGTTAACTTATGCAATTGAAATTATTGAGGTCACAGACACACACAAATGTGCATATACACATTAAGGTGAAGAAAAAAAATTTTTTTTGGTTGTGAAACAAAATAGTATTAAGCTTAATAAGTACCTTGAAAAAGGTTTGCAA
This sequence comes from Lycopodina hypogea, assembly GCA_963969325.1. NCBI lineage: Eukaryota > Metazoa > Porifera > Demospongiae > Poecilosclerida > Cladorhizidae > Lycopodina > Lycopodina hypogea. The sequence continues at coordinate 14,938,582 of OZ017787.1, forward strand.
TGATATACATGTTCACCAGATCGAAATTTAGTCTTCCAATCTTTCCCCAATGTATTTTATTTGCAGAAAATCATGTGGCTCTCTTTTCCCCCTAAAAATAAGTGAGTAATGCTGGTTGGATATCTACTTTGGGGGTGGGGGCTATTAAAATTTTAATTTATTGTATTTTCCTCTATCCATATTTCCATTTGTGCATAACCACTGGAATATAGAGAACTACTGGAATTTAGAGAACCGCCGCATCGATTGGGATGAAATTTGACACTAGCACTTAGGGAGAGATGGTCATATATATATGTATGTATGCATGTATATAAGCAGCATATATCCGGTGTTGCCCAACCAATGTCAATATGAAACATTATAGAAGCCTCTCAAATTTTGGCCTGCGTGGTCCTTTAATCAACTTTTTGCAGCCAAAACAAATTCCTGTGTGTGGCTAATAAAAACACACACATTGCCACACCCACATTTTTTTTAATAATGTTCACCTGGTTACATCCACTGCATATGCCAAATTTCAGCCTGATTGGTCCATAAATGAGTATTTGGCAGGCGTAATTATGCCTATGGGTGTGGAATGACCAGACCACACCCATTGACACAAACACGTGTGATTGTAATGCTCACCCATTTGCTTGGAAACCTCATTCCAAATTTCAATCTGGTTGGTTGTTTGATTAGCTTTTAATAGCCAGAACAACTTTCAGTGGGTGTGGCTATGGCCCATCCACACCCAATGTGGTTAATAATGCTTTTCTGGGTACTTGGAGACCACATGCCAATTGTTTGCCTCATTGGTCTCTCATGAACTCTTTTCAGCAAAAATAACTTCTCGTTTGTGGCCATGGTAAAACCACACCCATTGTCTTGCCCACGTGTTTAATATGCTCACCCGGGTTTTTGAAGATACATGCCAATTGCGGCCATTTTAGTCCAAGCGTTTGGCTGTGATGCCTAGACACATATACTTACTAACCAAAAGATGTATTTATGTGTGTGTGTGTGTGTGCGTGTATTCTAGCAGAAGGTACCCAAGTGTTGCCTATCCGATACCAAAAAGTGGAAGAGTTTATTGATAAATTAGGTGTGGCTAAGTTCATAGCCGTGCTAGATCTTACCTCATTGGTTACATACAAATAAAAAAAAGATAGATATTGCTCATTTTAATATGTAAGAATCACCCCCACTCACTCCAGAAGCTCATGCCAAATTTCATCCCAATCTCCTCAGTGGTTCTGTAAATCCCAGTGGTTATATACAAATATAATAAGATCAATTTATACACTAAAATACACCAAAATAGAGAAAGATAGACAAAAATGGCAATTTAAAATTTAATCGCATAATAACCTTCCCACACCCACCTGAACTGCTCATGCCAAATTTCATTCCAACTGGCACAGAGGTTCTCTAATTCCCAATGGTTTGTCTATTGATCTATATTTTTTCTATTTTTGCATGACCACTAGGATTTAGAGAATTGCTGGGCCGGTTTGGGATGAAATTTGGCACGAGCGCTTGGTTTGAGTGTGTGGCATGGTTATTACATAATTACATTTAGAATAGGTGTATTTTTAATCTATCTATTTATCTTTTTATATTTGTACATAACTACTGGGATTGAGAGAACCAATGGGCTGATAAGGATAAAATTTGGCATGAGCATTTGGGATGGGTGTAGGATGGCTATTACATATTTAAAATTTGAATTGCTATATTTTAGTCTATCTATCTATCTTTCAATTTGTGAAATCATTGGGATTGATAGATTGAGAATGAAATTTGGCATAAGCACTTGGGGTGGGTGTGGGATTGTTATTACATAATTAAAGTTAAAATTACCATATTTTTGTCTATCCATTTTCTATATGTGCAAAACCACTGGGTTTAAGAAAATTGCTGGACCATTTGGATGAATTTTGGCATGAGCACTTGGGAGGGAGGTGTGGGATGGTTATTACATGCTTAAATTTGAAATTGCCATATTTTTGTTTATCTATTTTCTATATGTGTAAAACTCCTGTGATTAAGAGGGCACTTGAGGGGTGTGTGTGGTATGGTTATTACATTATTAAATTTCAAATTGCCATATTTTTGTCTATCTTTCTCTGTTTCACTGTATTGATTAATCTACCCTTGCATGACCACTGGGATTTAGAGAGCAACTGATCAGATTGATTTGAAATTTGACATGAGGACTTAGAAGGGTGTGGGATGGTTATCAGTTCATTACATTAATTTTGAATTCCCATATTTTGTCTATCTATTTATTTTTTTTTTTTTTACATAGCCACTGGGATTTAGAGAATCACTTGGCAATTTGGAATGAAATTTGGCATAACAGATGAGGAAGGTGGAAGTTTTTTTTTTTTTTTTTTTACATAATTAAAATTAAAAAATACAGGGTTTTTACCTATCAATCTTTCTTTTTCTATTTGTGCATAACCACTGGGATTTAGAGAACCAAAAATCCGATTGGGACGAAATTTGCAGTGAGCTCAAAGAATGGTGGGGGTGATTTGTACATAATATATGTCCAAATAATTGGGTGAGTATTATTAACTGAAGATGGGTGTGGCATGGTATTAGCCACACACAAACAAACTCCTGTTTTGGCTGCTGAAAGCGAATTAAAGGACCAGCCACACCGAAATTTAAGTGGCTTCGCTGTTTCATGTTGCCATTGCCTGAGCTTCACCAGGTATATGTTGCTAGTATATACATATATATGTGTGTATATATATATGTATAAATACATATATATATATAAGCAGAGAGTGCCGAAATGGTCCCTACCCATGAAAAAAGTGGAAGAGTTTATTGATAGATTAGGTTGGGCAAGCTCATAGCTATGCTGGATCTGACCCCATTGGAACCATTTTGGTAACGCCAATCGCAATGGAAAAGTGCAAATAAAGGGGGAAGGTTTTCCTATTCATTAATAATCCTATTCATTAATAGTTCCTCATCAGATACTTCACAGAATTTGTAGGTATGTTCTACTTACAATAATGGAGTGCACTTGCAGTTGGAAGAAAAATGCAGAAAGAGGAAAATAAGGACATGGGTGAGACTAATCTTCCAGCTCTGTAAACAGTGACTAACTTAATACATGGTATTCGTGCACAATTTGACTTTGGGAGTAACATGGGCAGGATCCCTCCTGGCTACACCTCTTCCCATTGGTGTGTAAAGTGAAAGTGCCAAAAAGTACTTTTGAATAACACTTGGACCAAAGGAGTTAGATCTATGATCACATTTCAATATATATTTGTGTTCGTAAGTATGTGTGTCTAGGTATCATGGCTAAACACTTGGACCAAAGGGCCAAAATTTAGCATGTGCTCTCCAAGAATCCAGGTGAGTATGATTAAACACATGTGGTCGTTGTGATGGGTGTTTTTTTTTGCCATAGCCACACCCACAGGAAGTTCTTTGAGCTAAACAAAGTTAATTAGAGACCAATCATGCAAATATGTTGACATGTGATCTCCAAGTAACTGGGAAAACATTATTAACACTATATAGGTGTGGTTTGGCTATAGCCACACCCACAAGAAATTGTTTGGGCTATTGGGAGTTAATGAAATGACCAACCAGACTGAAATTTGGAATGAGATTTTAAGTAACTGGGCAAGCATTACTAATTACATCTCTCTGTGTGTCAATGGGTGTGGTCTGGTCATTGCCACACCCATATGACCCTTATGCATGCTAAAAACTCATACATGGACGAATCAAGCTGAAATTGGCCATATTCAATCCAAGTAACCTGGTGATATTATTAACTACATGTTGGTGTGGCAATACTTAAAACAGTAGGAATGTAAATACTTAAAAAAATACAGCATACTAACAATAAATCACAAATAATAAGAAATTAATACGTAATAGTTCACCGTTCAACTAAAAAATGTACATACACTACATACACTTATTTTCCAATTCTGGCTCCTCATTTGTTTAAGCAGGACTTCCTAAGTTAGTTTCCACTGGCACTGCGGGGGTCAGTGTGTTGGGGATGAATTTAAAATCAGCATTCAACACAGGAATTTAGTTTTTACGACCTGTACTTGATAGTGTCAAGTAAAAATTGGAGAAGTTCGAAAAGTTGCCAGCATGATACTTAAGCTGGACCTTCTTGGACATTTTTTTCTCTCATTTTTTCACCTCCCTAATGATTTTGTCCCTTATGTATCTCTGCCTCTTCAAGATATCATCAAATGTGACAACATCTCAACCTTAAATTAAAAAAAATATATATATGTAGACTTCAGAGTGAAGAATCTAAAAAGAACAAATTAACACTACATCACAAATAGACTCTGATAATTAAAAATATTAACCTATTATTATATTCTTGATAATTAGCCAGTGGATGATGAGAGAGAGAGAAAGAAAGATATACTTTGTAGTGAATTGAATGAATGGTAGAATTGAGAACTATTATTTTGTACACTATGCTTGAGTTTGTTATTGTTGGCTCAGTAAGATAGCAGCAGTGTGGACATTATTCACCACAGCCTCTTAAAGTCAAGAGAGAAGGTTGTAGTAGTTAGGTGTGTGATATTCTGGTCTAGATAAAACTATTGATATGTGGGGCACTATGGTTGGTAGGCAAGTGCATAAAATTTCTTTTTGAAAGAGCAATTTTCTCCAAAGAACAAAATAGTGCACAGCTGTTACAATCTCTACAAGGAAATGTCATCAAATGCAATCTCTACAATGCAAGTCAGTCGATATAATGCCAGATCCAACACACAGGTGGTTGACTACCTAACTGAATTTAAGAATTCTTTGAAATTCCTCTTAGTTAATTTTTTTTATCAATTGTTTATTTGTAATTGGTGAAAATAATCTTGCAAGAAAGCAAAGAGAACTCTCTGTTCCATACATTTATATATTTATATATAATCTATAAAAATAAGTGTGTGCGCGTGTGTGTGAGTGTGTGCATGTGTGCATGCGTGCATGGTGCGTGTATGTGCTGTGTGTATGCATACATGCATCTGTGTGTGCATGTGTGTGAGTGTGTGAGTGTGAGTGTGTGTGCATGTGTGTGTGCCTGCATGCATACGTCTGTGTGTATGTCCTAGCATCATAGCCAAATGGTGGAAAATATTTTTATGAAACTTTTCAACCATGATTCCAAGGCAGCTCGCAAGGTCTATCACCTCATCATCCAGTGAACAGCAAGGGTTTCAGCAGAAAATTAAAGACATACTTTCAAACTACACACATTTCTAACAACAACAATGCACTCTATAAATATGGGTTTCTAGACTTGGTCTCTGCTATCTGTCCTACCTACAAATTGGACACACAAATGGGCCCTGGAATCCCCCAATCCTAATCGTGGACCCTGAAATCTTACCCTAACCTTACAACTTGGTCCTGAAATTTCACATCTCCTCTCAACAGATGGTCCCTGAAGTTTCCCCAACCACTACTATATATGGACCCTTTAATATTCCCCTACTCCTAAAACCTGACCAATTCCGTATCCCCCTACACACAACTCATGAGACCAGGAATATTATTCTACTGAATATGTGCACAGGATTGACCCCCCCCCCCTCCCACCACCACTCCACAATCCCCACACTAATTGCACGGCCCAGGTACATCCACTTTTTACACATGGACATTGAGAACTAGGTAATTGGTAACTCCCCTCATCCCCTACTCCCACGCATGGGCTCTGGGATCTCTCCCCACCCTCTCCTAAACATGGGCCCATGGGTCACCCACAACCTCCCTACATTTGGATCCTTGTATCTCTCACAACCTCACACAACCACTCCCACACATATGGGTTCTGAGATCTCTTTTCACCCCTACTCCCACATGAATGGGTTCTGGAATCTTCCACACCCCATGCATATATTTCTAGAATATCCCATCCTAAAACCACACCAAAAAAATTAGCCTAAATATCATGCCTAGACAAACATACATACTAACTTAAAAGTATACTTACAAACAAAAATATATAATTGATAATATTTCCTTTTTTTTTGTTAATTCTAATTCTACAAGCCCCATGCACTAGATTACCACATTTTTCAGTGGTTCACATATGTTAATAAATGTATCATACAGCAGAAATAAAGAACTATATATATTACTAAGAAACTTTCAGTACAATGAGTTCTACTAACTAGCAACTGGTTATAATTTTTCTTCATCTTTGAAGGTTTCAGCTTCACTTTACTGGTGGGATTCTGGAGTGTCAAGTGAATCTCGTCCACAACTAGGCATACTGTTAGCAAAGAAGCTTGCAGGACCAACACAGCTCTGCATAGGATTGCATGGTATGGCTGAGCCGGTCATGTAAGGTGACATAGCTGGAAACTGTGGGAATGTTGTGACTCCTCCAAATGCAGTGTTGGGAACACCCGGGTAGCATCCAGGGGAAATACCACCTCTAGTAGAGGCAGCTGGAGCAACTTGCATCTGATGCTTGGTTTTTAGGTACTTCTTTCGACCCTTGCTCTGCTGAATAGCACAGCCTGTCTCAGCTTCTTTTCTATATCGAGCACGTCTATTCTGGAACCAAACCTTAAAAGGAAGATTATAAATGCAAATATATAATATTCTTCAAGTACAACACCATATATAATATTTGTGATTAGCTATACAAGGACAAACAATATTGATAATACTCTACATAATAAAAAATATTCTTATATGACTTATCTGGATGTATTGCAGTGGACTAACTTAAATGGTCTTTATTGCAATCATTGACATGTGTACATTCACCCTTGGGTGCAGCTAAACCATCTGAACTCATGGATGAGATATTGGCTGTACTATATATCACTTCATATTATTAAGGTATGCTTTCATAGTAACATGGACCAAAATTTCGCAGTAGAAATTTTAATCATGTATATATTCAATTAATCAATTATTTCATTTTACCTACTTATTTCAAGTATGACAAAGAAATACAATTATTGGAGATAATTTATGGTATATTACCCGAATATTCTTTTCTGGGATGTTTAGATTCTTCGAAAGAAGATAAATTGCATGACGATCAGGATATTGGGTAACATCAAAGGAATTCTCCAGTTCATCTAACTGGAAGTTGCTGTACACATTCCTTGTTCTTTTTTCCTTGGTTGGCTCGTCCACCTCACTCTGACTAGAATGTGTACCCGAAGTAGATTCATCACTGGTGTCATCATACATGTTTTTGCCAGTACTAGATTTCATGGACATCTTGGTTCCTAAAAAATTGAAAGCAAAAAGGTTTTAATAATCTGTAGATGCAGCAGAGGATGTAATAATGTATGGTATGCTCTACTGGTCTATGTTAACTGAGATATTTATAAAGGATTGACATAGCACCACACACACTTGACATTTTTGGATATATTTGTAAACAAGTCATTTATTTTACCTTTGGCATTCTTCAGAGAAAGTGCCCTTGTAGGTCTGCAAGAATCAGGAGGATCATAGCTACAAGAGGGTCCCTGGCTTTCATATACCAGTGACTGCCTGATATTGTTTAGTTTCTTTGGAGCAATGCCATCTGCACAATAATAAATTGATATAAATGCTAAAGCACCCATTTTAGCATGGGTCAGCAGCATTAATAATTTTGAGATACTATATGTACAACACATTGATACACCATGATGCCACCCCCCACCCCTCCAATTTTGGCATGTTAATTGTAAAATTTCCTGGCAGACCCAGTGAGCTTTTTTTACTTCCCTTTTTCTTTTCCTTTTTTAAAGCTAGTTGCACCAAGGGGGGGAGGGGAATTGGATAACTACTGAATTTTGGTTTCAAAACTTAAGAAAAGAAGGTAGACATATATGTAGGAATAGAAAAATGTCAAAGAAATCCTAAAAACATCTGCAGAAATTATTGTAACTGTAGTTAGTCTACTAGCTTGCTTTAAATATATGAAAATGACATACCTTGGCACTCCCTCTGACTATGCACTTCTTTAGAGGAACCCAAGGAAGAAGGAACAAGTTTCTTGGACTCTTTTTCCATGGTTAGTTTGACTCGAAAAATGGCCCTTCTAGTTATTACAGCCAGAGTGATTTTGTTCAATGCTTTAACTGTCATAGCTGAAATATTAGTCACCTACATTCATTAGCAGGTAACACTCCCAGCATTGTGATAATTGGTGCTAATATGATGTTTCACATGTCTTGATTATGGTGATAACTAGTACAAGTTAGTACCAAGCTTTGCTTGGATAAAAAGATGTCAAATTTTCCCTCAAATAATTAACATCCTTATTCTAATCCACATCCTTATTCGATAGCTGTGAAGCACTACTAAATTTGCATGAAAATGGAACAATTAGCTACAGCTCACAGAACAAGGAGTCAATGAAAATCTAGACTGCTGATACTTTTATTTTGTTATTTTTCTTCTATTTACCTACCTGCTTACTAGAGTTACCAACTTTAGCAGTATACCCAAAGTCAATATCTGTAAACCATTTTCTAATTCTGTCTAGAAAATGCATTCCTGGGAAATACTGGCAATAAAAAAACTTAATCTAGGGATAGCAATCACCACCAAGTCACCTCAGTAGCTTCTTTTCCAAAGCCTACAGCTGTGAATCACTTTAAATCTGGCTTTGAAAGATGAGATAGTACTTTAAAGGAATAATGGTAATGAAATTTTGCTGGCCTACTTCTATTTTATTTATATTTTTTGCTTAAAATTTGTCAAAGATCACCAACTAACGGGAAATATGAACAACTAGAGCCAATATTGGCAAATGTTTTTCTAATTCTAGCATAGCCGCTGTAAACATTAACATTGGTTGGTACTGAATTTTGGTTTCAATAAAAAAATTTAAGATACTAGCAGAAATCCAGCCCATGGGCAGGTTTTAAGTCAGCCATCTGTAATAACAAACATTCATAGTTTCCTTTTAAGGATTATTGACGCTGATCTCATTAATCAAAATATAATTAACTCAAGATATAGGAGTGCTTAGTTCCTATACAACGTAAGTTGTCATTAAGTATATTATGAGATCATCAACTTTCAACATGGGAGTGAACATACTGACGGCAAATCTGCACAACTACCAGTAGTTCGAAATATAAACATCTGCCGCAAGAAATTTTAATCAAATTACTTAGGATGGTTTAGAAAGGGCGGCTTCAGAATTTAAATTGCTATGGTGATAAGCAAATAAAATTCTTGTAACTAATACCAAACAACATTTCTGCATAGTAAAACATCCATATGCAGCACAGGTACCCAGAATTGACTGGAACTTTAATTGAAAGACAACCAGTACCATATGGGAAAGTGCAATATAAAAGATTAGAAGGGGCCAAATAGAAACATCTGTAAGAAGTATTAAATAAATTAATTAAGATAGTTTCGAATGGGGGGTGTTCAGAACTTCCATTGACAAGTAAATAAATTCTTGGAACTAATACCAAACAACATTTTTCTTTGTAGTAATAAACACATCCATATGCAGCACAGGTACCCAGAATTGACCGAGACTTTCATTAGAAGGAACCAAATACCATATAAGGAAGTGCCATACAAGGGATTGGAAGGGATAAAGGAGAATAGACTTAAACAGTAGAGTGAGTTCACTCCTAATGAAATTCAACCAACTCTATCAGAAAAAGCATCACACCATTCAATATAATCACAGAATCTTGCATATGGTCTCAACAATGCCTCATGCGCCATTGCATAGTTGTGGATCCTGTGAGTGAGTGAGTGAGTGCGTGAGTGAGTAAGTGAGTGCGTGAGTGAGTGAGTGAATGAGTAATTGACACCTACGACTTCCTTTTCAATGTTTAGTTCGTATACCTTCAGTAGAAACAATATCCATCAAGTTCAAGTCATCTTAATCTGTTTAAAAATTGATTAGACTATTTGCATCAACTTTTGAAGTTTATATTGATTTTCCTCATCATAGACAATTATGTTTATATCTAAGATGGCTTGACTATTTTTTTTTCATTTGCTTTTTGTTTGATTACTGCCTTTTTCATGCTCTTCTATCAGAAAAACAGCCTTTGCAATCTGCCACAATTGTCAGCATCTAGCAAAGTCAGCCATCGACTTCGATAAAATCATATATTCGAAAAATTGAAATTGTACAAACAAATCTAATAAATAACAAACCAAAACTAAATATACACATAGAAAAACTCTGAAACATTTCATAATATAATCATATAATAATGGTGTTAAAGCTGGATGTAAATTCATTTCAAGGCACTGTCAATTATCATTTAATATTATAATTTTAATTAATTAAAGTGATAAACTCCTCATTTATCTAGTTTATTGATGAATTAACTCTGAAGCAATTTACTACCACTTACCTATAATGTTCTTCTCAAAAAATTGAAAGAAAAATCAAAAAATATTCCACTGGCCCCTTCCACCCACCACATCCCTGCCCCCACCTTCCCCCCTCCCCCCCCCCCCCCAAAACACAAACCTAATGTTTTGACTGGATCTTGTCCTTACAAATTCTTATTCTTATATTTTTTACCTTCTTGTCAATTCCAGTAATTGATGATAGTGATGCTGTGAAGCTGAAT